>JADLZK010002543.1:0-56183 GCA_015847255.1 Hyparrhenia diplandra
TCATTTGCATAGCATCATCATCATTTCATGCATAATCATGTGCTAGTGACATTCACTTTGAATTTACTCTCATTTCATGCTTGCTTGACCTAGCTACTATAGGATCTTAGCTATAATAATGTTTTGGACCTAGATTGTGGCTAGATATATTTTTTGACATAATTTAGGACCATGTTTGAGCTTGAGTTTCAACTTAGAAATTTTATTTTAAATCTGCCCTAGAGGTCAAACCTCTTTGAGTCATTTTGAAACTCTTTTCAAAAGTGCTTGATAGAAGTGTTTCTAGCAAAAAGTTTCTATAGATGAAGTGAAGTACTTTTTATGTAGAACAAATGATCAGTTGTAAGTTTCTGGTGAAAAGGTTTGGAAAGGGTTCAAATAGTGCCCAACAGTTTGGGTCAAATTTGAGTCAAATTCAAACTCTGTTTTGACTAGTTTAGTTTGACCTTGCTGTTTTTAATTTTTATCTCCAAATCTAGGCCGAATTAGAAAAAAAGTTCATATTGAGTGTTTTGTAGCTTATGAAATTCTCTACAAAGTTGATGTTTTGACTTTTTCCAAATTCTGCATGGATCTCGAGGCACAGGCCAAAAACTGACGCTGACTCAGGAAGCGAGGGGAAGGGGACCTATCGGCGGCTCTCGGCCCGCGCGCCGTGGCGGCGTGGCCACGCGCGTCGCCGCCGATGTACGGCTTTCCGGACACGCGCATCCGCTCGCCCACGCGCCTTAAAAACTACGCCCCACACTCCGCCCAAACCCTAACCTCACTCCATTGCCGCCGCCACCCGTTTTCCTCGCTTTCGGCCAGAGCGCGCCCTCGCCGTCGTCGATTCGGCGCCGCCGCGCGTTCGCCGTCACCACCGCACCAATCCACCTCAAATCAAATCCCTAGTACCACCATGAGCTACTCTACCTAAGGCCATCGTCGAATCGGAGTGAGGTAAAACCCGAAGTTTCGAACCCTAATCCGCATAGCGCCGCCGCCCGCCGGCGAAGCCCGCCATGGCGCCCGTTGGGGGCAAAGGCGGTGCTGAGCTCGATAGCCCTCGTTTAGGTCTTTCTTTTTGGTGTTCTAGGATCGCCTAGATGTGCTTGAGCTTGTGAGCTAGGTGGTTGAGTAGATCCGGCTGCCATTTCGCGCCGGTGCAGCGTCGCCCGGCCAAATATTTGCCCTGTGGCGCCGCCCGCGCGCGCGCGCTCGTCTTGTCACCGTCGTTGCTCCGTTAGGCCTAGAACCACCTTGCATGTCGCTTTGGAGTTCCACGAGGGGTCGAGAGCGTAGGTTAGGTGGCTTAGTTGAGCACCGAGTGGCGGACCGCCGCCGTCAGCGCCGCCCGCCAAGCCCGCCGTCGCGCCCGTCGTCGTCGTGTCGGTCGGTTCGAGTCGAACCAAGTGCACTAACGCGACCGCCTCATCGAGTAGTGTCGATTAGAGTACTCGGTTACCCGTTTTGGTCATCGCCCGGCGAAATAGAAATTCCCGCTCCGCCGCCGTGCTCTGTTTTGGAGCCACTGACATGCGGGCCCGCCCGATTTCCTTTTGTTTTTCTTTTTGTTTTTTTCATTTGAATGAAATGCTTTAGAAATTCATATCTTGGTCATTTTGAGTCCAAATTGAGTGAAACAAATTTTGCCATGCTTGTTAGAAGATAGGCTACAGTATAAAAATATGAAATCATATTTTCTGAGAACTTTTATATATAGTTTTATTTATGGCTAGAAATGCATGTAAATTGAGGAAAATCATATCTTTTAATTGGTACAAGATAAAAATATGCTTTCTATATGAAAAGTGCTTGTTTTTTTGTGAGTAGAGTCTAGGAAAAATACCATGCATGGTATGTTCTGTAGAAGAAATGTGATTTTCTATTTATGTGCTATTTGCTATGTGATCTTTAGAAATTCATAGAAAAATGAATATTAGGGTTTTGAGTGTGAAACTTGGTGTGGTGGTTCTTGATAGGTTTCAGTAGCTTTACATACTTAGAAATCTGTTGTCTGACACTTTTCATAGTACAAAGTATTTTCATGCTTAGGTTTGGTATAAACTTGTCATTTTTGTGTAGGGCTGTTTAAGCATGATCTTGCCATGAGATTTTTATGGTAGCTGTTATATTCTAGTATTATGCTCTGGTAATTTTGGTAGAATTTTCAGAAGTAGTTATGCATTTATCATATTTGTGATGCATGGAAAATAGGCTAGAAATATATGTTTATATGAAGGTAATGTGTATTAGTATTTTTATTATGTGTTTCTAGCATGATTATGATATGTTAGTAAGCTTGGTTTGATCAGCTTAGAAGTTTTGACATTTTCTTGTTCTAGCATTTTATTTGATTATAGTGTGCAAGTGTAGTGTTTGCTAGGCCATATTATTTTATGTGCTTTAGATTATCTTTTGACATGTGCAGTAGGTTTATTTGGTAGATAATTACTTGGTTTACTTGCTGGTTAAGATTGAGATAAGTTGCATGAGTAGTTTGTGAGTTATGGAGGTTGTATGTGATGTTTGGGCTGAAAACAGAGCCTCTGTTTTTCCCAATTTCGAGGCTGATAGGTTCAGATTCAGCTCTGGACAATGTGGAATGTTTTGTAGGAAATTTTGTTAGCTTTCCATAGAGTCCTAGTTCACTGAATTTGGAGTTGTAGAACTCCTTGTGTGGATTTTTTAGTAGTGACAGCATGTCTAGCTGCCATTTCTTGTCAAGAGAGAGATAAGGTGTTGCTTGATGTAGCTTGTTAGTGTTTCTTGTGTAGATTAAGTTATGTTTCTGCAGAAGAGATATGCACTTACTAATAGCTTGCATCATGAAGCATCCATCCATCATACATATTGTTACTCATTGCAAGTTGATATTCATGTTATAGTAATTATATCTTTTTCTCCATCATATGCATCATCTCGGGATCGGGAAGTTCGGAGGAGGAGCGATCGAGGAGCGGGGGGAGCTGTTCAACTGGGAGTGCAGTCCGAAGGAGTCACGGGGGGAGACGAAGGGTCGGCCGACGAGCCGACCGAGTGTCCGAGCACGTTCCGGCAACGTTCCTGCGAGGCAAGCCCCGGAGCATTCTGCCCTTTCCTAATTCTTCCAATTAATCTGACTTGAGTCTTTTATATGTTTCCTGCATTAAGTTTAGGAAAATGGTTGAAACCGTTGATGCATTATGATCCTTGTTGAAAGTTGCCTATCCTATATAGAGGTCTAGGTTAATGCTCAGTATCATGATTGCAGTAGACAGTGATTCCGGTCACTTGAGGAAATGTTGTGAACAATCACATGGGTGATTGTCAAGTTGCTGCTGAGAACCTCTTAAGTTAAAACATGTTAGATTGGGTGGAACTTGTGGTCTTTTCCACCTGGTCGTTTAAGGACTCATACTTTGTCGGGCTGTGGTCGGAAGTTGAACGTACCTGGCATTTAGTAGGCTCCGCGGGGTTGTGAGCCACGAAGCTCGCAAGAATGTTAGGGGCCGGCCATGCTCGCTTTATCGCTCCTCCTTTGGCGTTGGTGGATGGGGGATTGTTATTGGGTGCAAGAAGATGCGCACGATGGCGTCGACCTCGTTGTACGCTCACTTGGCACCCGAGAAGGAGGGGGTAGCCGGCAAGACCGAGACTTTTACGTCCCGTAACGTCTTGAGAGTAATCGGGTCTGCCTTTGCAAAATAGACTTGGTGTGTGTCGGGGGTATTCCCCATTTGGTTTGCAAATCGATTCGATCGCCATCTCTCCGGTTAGTGAGAACCGGGTTGCTTCAACGGCAATGTAGTCTTAATCACTACACTATATGCTATTTTATCATGTTCTGGTGATATATAATTCGATCAAGTTACTTATGCTATTATTTATTCTCTTGAGCAATGATTAATCTTGACTATACAGGATCTATGTTATATAATTAATTAAGTACCCTGTTAACTTGGAAAAATATACAAGTAGCATGTATAGGCCCACTAAACAATCTTATTTGCGAAATTAATGTGAGTCAGCTAAACCCCAGATAAAGCCTAGCATAATCCTTGGAGTCTTTTATTTTATTTTGGACGGGTAAGTCTAGCTAAGTATTTTGTACTCGGGGTTTTATTCCCATTGTTGCAGGTGAGCATGTTTACCATGGTTACTGTAAGACTTGTCTGTTTCCTATTGATGAAGAGTAAGGCCGGGGCAAGGCAAAAATCTATATCCCCTCTCTCATGCTTTCTGAGGGATGACTATCTAGTGGCACTATCTTATATTTGTTTTCGGTAAAAGACTATTTGGTTTTCAAAACTACTGCTTCCGCACTTGAACCTGAGTTTGTAATAAATTATACTCGCGCTCTGATGTTTAATATATCGAATTTGGTTTGAAATACCTGCGGATTTTACTACCAAGCTCAACGATCCTGTTGTATGTTGTTGATGAGTTTGAAATCACTCTGAGATTTCCGGAATACCGGGTTTATATGGACTCAAGTGTAGACTGCGATTGCCCCGGTGATTGCGAATTATACTTGATTTCTTATAAATTGGTCGGCTCTGTCACAGCTGTCATCAGAGCTTAGTTTGGTAATTACAAGTCCGATCTGGTATTTAAGTAAAATGAACCACTAATCTTTTGCGAAAAGTTTGCGAAACAAAATCTTTTAAGTGGTGTGAGTAAAAGGTTTGCAAAATTTAGTAGTGCCTTGGTCATACCCTCTATGCCCAATTAAGGACAGTCAGGTGGCTTGGCTAACTGGGATTGGGCTAATGCATCATATTTTGTTGTTTGTGCTTGGTTGCCGTGCGGCCAGTAGTACGGGGCTACTCACTTGAGTAGTCATGAATGGATCGAAATACCTCTACGCCCAAGGTAATGGTGAGAGCTGTGAGAGCATGATCGGATGTATGCCGGTCTAGGGGGGAAATAAAATGATTTTGAGAGCTCCGTGGTCGGGTAGTGCCCCCGTAGACTTGTGTATGGGTACACAGGTGTGCTGGGCGTAACATGTGATTTTTCCGCATGGTATGCGATGCCGTTGGGTGGACCTGACGAAGCAGGTATATGCAATTTACATTGTTGCATTGCATGAATATATTGTGGGCTGAAATGGATTGCAGGTACACTAACAGCGCAATGCGTTAGATCGACTAGACACGTCTTATTTTCTTTTTGAGAGATCGTAGGTTGCCACCATTAAAACGAATAGAGAAATCTCTTTCCTATTCCGTGAGATACGTAGGTAACGTGCATGCATCATGTTTAAAAATTTTACATCATGTCATTCATGCATTTTCCATCTTTCCCCTAATTAGTACTTGCCCTAATTTGGTTAAACTGGACTATTGTTTCTCAATCTCACATTATCTCATAAATCTTGCTACAGATGGCTCCAACCCCAGCTTCCGGTAGTGGTACTATCGCAGACAAGAAGTTTGGCATGCCCACAGTGCTGTGGCGTGTGCTCCAACAGATTGGCTACACAGAGGCACCTATGTACACTTGGGAGACAGCCCCACAGGCAGAGCAGATAGTAACCAGGATTCACCTTGTGATTCCTGCCCTTGCAGGCAGTGCTGTATGGGTAGGATGGGATATCACGGAGTATGGACTGTCACCTGAGGCTGCAGCCGACAATGCTGCGTTCCGTGTGCTGAGGAATTTGATGGTGGACCACCCTGAGGTGTTGGTTGGGACGGCCGCTTCCAAATTTTCCCCAGGCCGACCCCCTTTTCACTGCTTGGGAGCAGGGTGGCGTGGACCCTTTACGGAGGGGACGAGACGAGGAGCGGGATAGCACTTGTGACGCCATGAGTGCTATGTTCGCTATGATGCAGATGACAGTTGGTGCAGAGGATAAGGCACAGGGAGCTATGGCAGTTGTGGTTCGTCAGAGAGGTGAGATAGATCAGTTGATCCGGGATCGCAGGTTTGCGTGGCATGCCGAGGCGTGCTGAGGAGGAGAAGGATGCCTGCAGGTCAGTCCAAGAGCAAGGAAGAGAGCCATGCAGAAGCGGTGAGCTAGCAAAGATGAAGAAGGGTGTCGAGTGACTTCCGCACGATTAGCGGTTAGCGAGGAAGGCAAACGGGTCTCTAAGCATGCATCTTCAGAATGCTCAGTTGGCACGAGAGAGGGCTGAGGCCGCCTACAAGGAGATCAGGGAGAAGCTGGAGAACTTGGAGTGCGAGTACACCAACGTGAGAGAGGAGTACTACCGTTTGTACTACGCCTATCACTACCCCATGGGTGCAGACGATGAGGACCTTCAGATAGAGAGTGCAGCAGCAGCGCCAGCTGAGGAGGACCAGGACGGAGACCCCACTTCTCACGCACCCCAGGAGTAGATGACTGTGATGCCATGTTTAGATTTCCGTAGATGCTACCACGTAGCCCTTGATCTAGTTGAGACACCCTTGTAGCCGAGCGGTGTAGTGCCACTATTATCATGTAATTTCCTTTTATTCGTGAGACTTTCAGCATGTAAGACTTGGATTTGTAATATTCGAGACCTTATTGTATTAGGCGAGACCTTAATTTGGTTCGTGTCCCATGTTGTGATCGGTTTTACGGTAATTGCGATCCTTTATCGAATGCGAGATCATGTCGGTGGTGCAACATTTTGTTGCCATTTTGTTGTGAAGTCTTGGTACACATATTGCGTTGACATAACCGCGATGTTGATGAAAGACCGTATTGAGTTTATTGTTACCTGTTATTGTGGATGAATTTATTCTCTCAATAAATTCCGCGTAACCTAAATTCAATATCTATGCTTTGGACAACATCATCTGATGGTTATTGTTGATTCAAATGTGCAGATGCCGCAAACTCGATCAGTCTTTGGGGAGATCGACGGCGGCCGCCACCTCCAAAGTGAACCGGGAGCAGTTCTTTGATCAGTTCCTGGGAGAGTTGCGAAATATCGCACGCAACACTGAGCAGGGAGGCCGTGGTGGTGCTGATGGTGATGGATTCCAGGCATACAAGAACTTTAAGGCCACAGAACCACCAAAGTTCACTGTGGCGAATGAACCTATGGAGGCTGAGGAATGGCTGACATCGATAGAAGATAAATTCCGGTTGGTGAATCCGTCTGAGATCCAGAAGGCAGAATTTGCAACGCACTTGCTGGAGGGACCCGCCGGAATATGGTGGAAGAATTACCGTGCTACTTTACCGGCCAATGTTCCTGTTACTTGGGTTCAGTTTACAGCAGCTTTTCGTCGGACATACATACCTGCTGGTGCTCTGGCGGAGAAATTGGGAGAGTTTATTAAGCTCGGTCAGGACAACAAGACCATGAATGAGTACCTACAGGCTTTCAACAGACTGTCTAGGTATGCTCCTGACATGGTCGACACTGAGGAGAAAAAGTTGGCCAGCTTCAAGAGAGGATTAAGCCTCAAAATGCAGAAAGCCATGAGAAACTCCACCAGAAACACTTTCGAGGAGTTTGTGACTGATTGCCTTCACCAGGAGAAGAGTAGTGCCTTGTATGCTGCATCCAAAGGCAAGAAGAGACCGTTTGAGGGAAGCTCAGGACAGAGCAGTGGTTCCTTTGGACACCGTCAGAACTACCGCCCACCTGCCGCGCCTTCGCGCTATGTCCCACCACAGAAGAAGAACCAGGCTGGGAATAACCGTTTCAGAAGGGTGATGATGACCCCTGCACAAAAAGGAAAGCCAGCACAGGGAAATGCTCCACGTCCCGTGCCATTCAACCACAACAACTGCTTCAATTGTGGTAAGCCCGGGCATTTCTCCAGAGCTTGCCCGCAACCCAGGAAGAATTACAAGCAGCATGTGGGGCAGGCACACTTTACAGGTGTTGAGGAAGTTCCTGAGGGAGAGACCGTGACAGCTGGTACGTGCTTAGTTAACAATCGTAGTGCTGTTGTTTTGTTTGATTCTGGATCATCGCATTCATTCATGAGTCAAGAGTTTGCCATAAAGAATAGTGAAAAGATATCTGATCTAGGGTTTGGTTATCGGATTAGTTCAGCAGGGGCTGACCAGTTGACTAGGCAGAGGGTCAATAATGTGAAGATCATGATGGGTGATTTAGAAATAATAACCTCGTTGATAGTTTTACCCGGTTTGTGTTTGGATGTCATCCTCGGGATGAACTGGATGAAAAGTTGGGGTGTAATCATAGATACAGTGAATAGGGTAGTACACTTGAAGAATCCCCGTGATTTGACTGAACACCAGGTTTTGTTACCTAGAGCCATTGACCTTAACCGTGTTTCAGCTGCGTTACAAGTGTCTGAAATCTCTGACATACCTGTAGTATGTGAATTTTCGGATGTATTCCCGGAAGACCTACCTAGATTGCCACCAGATAGGGATGTTGAGTTTGCAATAGAGTTGATTCCAGGGACTGCCCCTATTTCCCGAAGACCCTACCGAATGCCACCCAATGAGTTAGCAGAACTAAAAGTACAGCTTCAGGAGTTGCTTGAGAAAGGTTTTATTAGACCTAGTTCATCACCTTGGGGGGGTGTCCGGCCTTGTTTGTGAAAAAAAAAGAAAGGGCCGAGAATGTGTGTGGATTATAGGCCACTCAATGCGGTAACAAAGATGAAGAATAAATACCCATTACCCCGCATTGACATACTTTTTGATCAGTTGTCTCGAGCCAAGGTGTTCTCAAAGATAGACCTTCGATCTGGGTATCATCAAATTAAAATCAGACCCCAAGATATACCCAAGACCGCATTCTCTACGCGGTATGGTTTGTACGAGTATCTCGTCATGTCCTTCGGCTTGACGAATGCTCCAGCACATTTCATGTGTTTGATGAATTCGGTGTTTATGCCTGAACTGGATATGTTCGTGGTTGTATTCATCGATGATATATTGGTGTATTCTGAAAATGAGGAACAGCATGCTGAGCATTTGAGGATAGTTTTGGAGAGGCTCCGAAAGCATAAGTTGTATGCTAAATTCAGTAAGTGTGAGTTTTGGCTGAAGGAAGTGCATTTCCTAGGACATGTTTTATCTGAGGATGGAATTTCAGTAGATCCTAGTAAGGTGCAAGAGGTGTTGGATTGGAAAGCACCAGTTTCAGTTTCTGAGATCCGAAGTTTTCTAGGGTTAGCTGGATATTATCGTAGGTTCATACCTGATTTCTCCAAGATAGCTAAACCTATGACCCGATTGTTGCAGAAGGATGAGAAATTTGTGTGGACACCGGAGTGCGAAGCAGCGTTTCGTACTTTGCGAACGTTGTTGACTGCAGCTCCAGTGCTCGCACAACCTGACATTCAGAAACCCTTTGATGTGTATTGTGACGCATGTGGTACAGGATTGGGATGCGTACTCATGCAGGAAGGCAGAGTTATTGCGTATGCATCGCGTCAGCTAAGGAAGCATGAGGTTAATTATCCAACCCATGACTTAGAACTTGCTGCCGTGGTACATGCATTGAAGATTTGGCGACATTACTTACTCGGTAATGTATGTCATGTCTACACTGACCACAAGAGTTTGAAGTACATTTTCACACAAGAGGAGTTGAATATGAGATAGAGAAGGTGGTTAGAGTTGATAAAGGATTATAATATTGAGTTGCACTATCATCCGGGCAAAGCCAATGTTGTCGCGGATGCTTTGAGCAGGAAATCGCATTGTTTGCTGGGACAAGTCGAGTCTATGGAGGCTTTTCCTCCTATGCATCCGGCTATCCTATGCAACATCCAGATACAGAATGAGTTGGAAAGCAGGATTGTTGAGGGCCAGAAAGTAGATAAAGGGATTGCACATATTAAGAAGAAGATAGAGAAAGAGCCTAGTGATCATTTCCGAGTTGATGAGAGTGGAATTCTTTGGTATGATGATCGTCTTGTTGTGCCAAAGGATCGAGAGTTGAGGGAACAGATTCTAACAGAGGCTCACTCGTCCAAGATAACAATTCACCCCGGTAGTAATAAGATGTATCGGGATTTGAGAACCAGATTCTGGTGGACCAAAATGAGAAAGGAGATTGCTGTCCATGTGGCTCGATGTGACAATTGCTGCAAAGTTAAAGCCATTCATATGAAGACTGCAGGGTTGTTGCAACCATTGCCAATTCCTGATTGGAAATGGGATGAGATCACAATGGACTTGATTGTTGGGTTACCACAAACACAGAAGGGATTTGATTCGATTTGGGTGATTGTGGATCGCTTAACCAAAGTGGCTCATTTCATTCCGATCAATATCCACTATGAACCACACCAATACGCAGAGCTATACATTGCACATGTACTTCGTTTGCATGGAGTACCAAAATCGATAGTGTCGGATCGTGGATCAAGTTGGACCAATAGATTTTGGGAGAGTTTACAGGACGCCTTAGGAACCAAACTACTTCGTAGTTCAGCTTATCACCCACAAACCACAGGCCAAACCGAAAGAGTAAACCAAATACTAGAAGATATGTTGAGGGCGTGTGTGTTGTCAGCGAAAGGTTCTTGGGACAAATGGTTGCCGTATGCAGAGTTTTCCTATAATAACAGTTATCAAGCTAGTATTCAGATGGCACTGTTTGAAGCATTGTATGGGAGAAAGTGTAGAACACCCCTGAATTGGATTGAAACAGGAGAGCGACCCTACTATGGCATTGATTTGATAGATGAAGCTGAGCAAAAGGTGAGAATCATAAAGCAAAACATGAAAGCTGCTCAAGACCGACAGAAGAGCTATGCGGATAAGCGTAGGAGACCTATTAAGTTCAATGTTGGTGACTATGTCTACTTGAAGGTGTCACCAATGAAACGAGTACAACGTTTTGGAGTGAAAAGAAAGTTAGCGCCTAGGTTCGTAGGCCCCTACAAGGTTGTAGCCACGAAGGGAGAGGTAGCGTATCGGTTACAGTTACCACAAGAGATGGGAAGAATTTTTGATGTTTTTCATGTGTCGCAATTGAAGAAGTGTTTGAGAGTTCCAGAGGAACAAGTGTCAACTCGGAATATTGACATTGACCCGGATCTAACCTATTATGAGGAACCATCAAAGGTGCTAGACACGAAAGAAAGAGCCACTAGAGGCAAGGTAGTGAAGCAATACAAGATCCTTTGGGAAATCATGGAGAAAATGATGCAACGTGGGGAGCGATGAATACCTCCCGAGAAACTATCCACGTTTTATCATAAATGGTTAGTTTCGCCGAATCTCGGGACGAGATTCTTTTTTAGGGGAAGATTTGTAACACCCTAGGTGTTAAGCATCTTGAAAGCATGATCATTTGCATAGCATCATCATCATTTCATGCATAATCATGTGCTAGTGACATTCACTTTGAATTTACTCTCATTTCATGCTTGCTTGACCTAGCTACTATAGGATCTTAGCTATAATAATGTTTTGGACCTAGATTGTGCCTAGATATATTTTTGACATAATTTAGGACCATGTTTGAGCTTGAGTTTCAACTTAGAAATTTTATTTTAAATCTGCCCTAGAGGTCAAACCTCTTTGAGTCATTTTGAAACTCTTTTTCAAAAGTGCTTGATAGAAGTGTTTCTAGCAAAAAGTTTCTATAGATGAAGTGAAGTACTTTTTTATGTAGAACAAATGATCAGTTGTAAGTTTCTTGTGAAAAGGTCTGGAAAGGGTTCAAATAGTGCCCAACAGTTTGGGTCAAATTTGAGTCAAATTCAAACTCTGTTTTGACTAGTTTAGTTTGACCTTGCTGTTTTTAAATTTTATCTCCAAATCTAGGCCGAATTAGAAAAAGTTCATATTGAGTGTTTTGTAGCTTATGAAATTCTCTACAAAGTTGATGTTTTGACTTTTTCCAAATTCTGCACGGATCTCGAGGCACAGGCCAAAAACTGACGCTGACTCAGAAACGGGGGGGGGGGACCTATCGGCCGGCTCTCGGCCGGCGCGCGTGGCGGCGTGGCCACCGCGCGCGCGCCGCCGATGTACGGCTCGGACATCGCGCGTCCGCCCGCCCACGCGCCTTAAAAACCATGCCCCCACACTCCGCCCGAACCCTAACCTCACTCCCACTTTGCCGCCGCCACCCGTTTTCCTCGCTCAAGAACGCCGCCGCGTGTCGCCGCCGTCGTCGATTCGGCGCCGCCGCCCGCGTTCGCCGTCACCACCGCACCAATCCACCTCAAATCGAATCCCTAGCGCCGCCATGAGCTACTCTACCTAAGGCCATCGTCGAATCGAGGTAAAACCCGAAGTTTCGAACCCTAATCCCAGCGCCGCCGCCGCCGGGCGAGCCCGCCATGGCGCCCGTTGGGGGCAGGCCCGGTGCCCGAGCTCGATAGCCGCGTTTAGGTCTTTCTTTTTTGGTGTTCTAGGATCGCCTAGATGTGCTTGAGCTTGTGAGCTAGGTGGTTGAGTAGATCCGGCCGCCATTTCGCCGGTACGCATCGCCGCCGACGCTGTTGCCGTGTGGCGCCGCCGCGCGACGCTAAATCTTGTCACCGTCGTTGCTCCGTTAGGCCTAGAACCACCTTGCATGTCGCTTTGGAGTTCCACGGGGTCGAGAACGTAGGTTAGGTGGCTCAGTTGAGCACCGGAGTGGCCGGACCGCCGCCGTCAGCGCCCGCCCAAGAAGCGCCCAAATGCCGCCGTCGTCGTCGTGTCGGTCGGTTTCGAGTCGAACCAAGTGCACCAACGCCGACCGCCTCATCGAGTAGTGTCGATTAGAGTACTCGGTTGCCCGTTTTGGTCATCGCCGGCGAAATTCCGCCGCCGATCCGCCGCTCCGCCGCCGTGCTCTGTTTTGGAGCCATCGACATGCGGGCCCCGCCCGATTTCCTTTTCTTTTTCTTTTTTACGTTTTTTTTCATTTGAATGAAATGCTTTAGAAATTCATATCTTGGTCATTTTGAGTCCAAATTGAGTAAAACAAATTTTGCCATGCTTGTTAGAAGATAGGCTACAGTATAAAAATATGAAATCCTATTCTCTGAGAACTTTTATATATAGTTTTATTTATGTCTAGAAATGCATGTAAATTGAGGAAAATCATATCTTTTAATTGGTACAAGATAAAAATATGCTTTCTATATGAAAAGTGCTTGTTTTTGTGAGTACAGTCTAGGAAAAATACCATGCATGGTATGTTCTGTAGAAGAATTGTGATTTTCTATTTATGTGCTATTTGCTATGTGATCTTTAGAAATTCATAGAAAAATGAATATTAGGGTTTTGAGTGTGAAACTTGGTGTGGCGGTTCTTGATAGGTTTCAGTAGCTTTACATACTCAGAAATCTGTTGTCTGACACTTTTCATAGTACAAAGTATTTTCATGCTTAGGTTTGGTATAAACTTGTCATTTTTGTGTAGGGTTGTATAAGCATGACCTTGCCATGAGATTTTTATGGTAGCTGTTATATTCCAGTAGTATGCTCTGGTAATTTTGGTAGAATTTTCTGAAGTAGTTATGCATTTATCATATTTGTGATGCATGGAAAATAGGCTAGAAATATATGTTTATATGAAGGTAATGTGTATTAGTATTTTTATTATGTGTTTCTAGCATGATTATGATCTGTTAGTAAGCTTGGTTTGATCAGCTTAGAAGTTTTGACATTTTCTTGTTCTAGCATTTTATTTGATTATAGTGTGCAAGTGTAGTGTTTGCTAGGCCATATTATTTTATGTGCTTTAGATTATCTTTTGACATGTCCAGTAGGTTTATTTGGTAGATAATTACTTGGTTCACTTGTTGGTTAAGCTTGAGATAAGTTGCATGAGTAGTTTGTGAGTTATGGAGGTTGTATGTGATGTTTGGGCTGAAAACAGAGCCTCTGTTTTTCCCAATTTCGAGGCTGATAGGTTCAGATTCAGCTCTGGACAATGTGGAATGTTTTGTAGGAAATTTTGTTAGCTTTCCATAGAGTCCTAGTTCACTGAATTTGGAGTTGTAGAACTCCCCTGTGTGACTGTTTTAGTGACAGCATGTCTAGCTGCCATTTTTTTCAGTAGAGAGATAAGGTGTTGCTTGATGTAGCTTGTTAGTGTTTCTTGTGTAGATTAAGTTATGTTTCTGCTTGAGAAGAGATATGCACTTACTAATAGCTTGCATCATGAAGCATCCATCCATCATACATATTGTTACTCATTGCAAGTTGATATTCATGTTATAGTAATTATATCTTTTTTTCTCCATCATATGCATCATCTCGGGATCGGGAAGTTCCGGAGGAGCCGATCGAGGAGCCGGGGAGCTGTTCCAGCTGGGAGTGCAGTCCGGAGGAGTCACAGGAGACGAAGGGTCGACCGACGAGCTGACTGAGTGTCCGGAGCACGTTCCGGCAACGTTCCTGCGAGGCAAGCCCCGGAGCATTCTGCCCTTTCCTAATTCTTCCAATTAATCTGACTTGAGTCTTTTATATGTTTCCTGCATTAAGTTTAGGAAAATGGTTGAAACCGTTGATGCATTATGATCCTTGTTGAAAGTTGCCTATCCTATATAGAGGTCTAGGTTAATGCTCAGTATCATGATTGCAGTAGACAGTGATTCCGGTCACTTGAGGAAATGTTGTGAACAATCACATGGGTGATTGTCAAACTGCTGCTGAGAACCTTTTATGTTAAAACATGTTAGATTGGGTGGAACTTGTGGTCTTTTCCACCTGGTCGTTTAAGGACTCATACTTTGTCGGGCTGTGGTCGGAAGTTGAACGTACGGCATTTAGTAGGCCCCGCTGGGTCGTGAGCCCTGGCTTCGCAAGAATGTTAGGGGCCGCCATGCTCGCTTTATCGCTCCTCCTTTGGCGTTGGTGGATGGGGGATTGTTATTGGGTGCAAGAAGATGCGCACGATGGCGTCGACCTCGTTGTACGCTCACTTGGCACCCGAGAAGGAGGGGGTAGCCGGCAAGACCGAGACTTTTACGTCCCGTAACGTCTTGAGAGTAATCGGGTCTGCCTTTGCAAAGTAGACTTGGTGTGTGTCAGGGTATTCGCCAGCTGGTTTGCAAATCGATTCGAATCGCCATCTCTCCTGGTTAGTGAGAACCCGGGTTGCTTCAACGGCAATGTAGTCTTAATCACTACACTATATGTTATTTTATCATGTTACAGCTGATATAATTCTGATCAAGTTACTTATGCTGTTATTTATTCTACTGAGCAATGATTAATCTTGACTATACAGGATCTATGTTATATAATTAATTAAGTACCCCGTTAACTTGGAAAAATATACAAGTAGCATGTATAGGCCCACTAAACAATCTTATTTGCGAAATTAATGTGAGTCAGCTAAACCCCAGATAAAGCCTAGCATAATCCTTGGAGTCTTTTATTTTATTTTGGACGGGTAAGTCTAGCTAAGTATTTTGTACTCAGGGTTTTATTCCCGTTGTTGCAGGTGAGCATGTTTACCATGGTTACTGTAAGACTTGTCTGTTTCCTGTTGATGAAGAGTAAGGCCAGGGCAAGGCAAATCTATATCCCTGTCTCATGCTGCTACAGGGATGACTATCTAGTGGCACTATCTTATATTTGTTTTCGGTAAAAGACTATTTGGTTTTCAAAACTACTGCTTCCGCACTTGAACCTGAGTTTGTAATAAATTATCTTTGGCGCCTCGATGTTTAATATATCGAATTTGGTTTGAAATACCTGCGGATTTTACTACCAAGCTCAACGATCCTGTTGTATGTTGTTGATGAGTTTGAAATCACTCTGAGATTTCCGGAATACCGGGTTTATATGGACTCAAGTGTAGACTGCGATTGCCCCGGTGATTGCGAATTATACTTGATTTCTTATAAATTGGTCGGCTCTGTCACAATTACAGACCCCTTACTTATATAGCCCCGCTAGTGGGACTTGTAAACCAAGCAATCTCTAAAGGTTTCCTTATAGATTGGAACCCTTTTACAAGGAACCTTATTCACTACCTATAAAGAGATTTCCTTACAGATTGGAATATCTCTTGCACACCATAAAATCCTAAGATAATCCTAACCAAACTTTTTCTTTATTTTTGCATTAATTACCGAAGAAGCCGCGAAGGGAGGAGGTGGCGGCGGCGCGCGCGCACTGCCCCCTAGTGGCGCGCTGGCCGCCCCTCATGGGCCTCTTGGGCCTGCCATCCTGGGCCCTATCTCCTGGCACGTGACATGCCTCCTTCTCCAACCGGCGCATCCTCACGCTGGATGAATGTCCATTCAGTGACGCCTGGAGGAAGATCTGCAGTACCTGGCACGATGAGCTCTACCCGTAGAACTAGTTTCCCGTCCACTGGGTTTCTCAAGATGATGTTCTCTCGAGTACGAAGCGATGCGAACTCCAAGAGGTAGTGGAGGTTGCCGATGTAGCCATGGTAGATGTACTGGTGGATGGCGTGTCCCTGCTGTGTCGCTGTCTGTCGACGTGCCTTGAGCATGAGCTTCCTTGGGACCCCAGCCTCAAGGTGTTGATGCACCATGTCCTGAGACGAACTCTCCAAGAACAGGAAGTGGTCATTGACCGGAGCGGTGACGAAGAGGGAAAGGAGGCGCCAGATTATGATGTCTCAGCAGGTCGGGGGTGTAGCAGCCAAGTTCAGCATCGTACCGTACATGAAGGAGCCAATGTCGAACATTGATGGGGTGAGATAATGTGTTCCTCGTTCCGCGTCATAGTTGATGTGGACGTTGTCGACGGTGAGGAAGAGGCGGTCCATGCTATCGAGGAAGACGATGCGAGCAGGTCCCATGTGGTGGCGCCGTGGCCATATGCCGCCTAGCAGTATGGCGGTCGGCGCTGCTGTCGTCGGTGGTGTCGTGTAGGCGTCCAGGGTGATGTAGTTCATTCTGCTGATTCCCCCTGAAGCAGTGCCTCCAGCAAGTTCGGCAATAGTGGTGAGGAAGCTGGTAGGTAGAAGCGGCCGTCGAAGAGAAGGAGGCCGTCCTCCACCGTCCATACCGGTGCTGCGTTGCCCGTGGTGACGTCGAGGGCGATCCGCCGTAGGTGTTGGTCCTCCAGTGTTTCCTATCGAAGCTAGACGAAGACGCCTGTTGTTGGTATTTATTAAGTGCTAAAAGAATTTGATGGTTCCGCAAGCGCACAGAATACCATTGTAGCTTTTCCCTAGGCGAGTATTCTAGAGTATCATATCCACAGGGAAGCTTGGGCTAAGGAATCTAATAATTCACAATCATGCATCTACTAACTTAGCAAATCACTAGACTAAACTAAGGGGGTAAATGATAGGAGTTATGAGCAATGCCACACATAAGAGAATTCCATGATAAATGTATAGCTAGCAAGTTAAGAAGACAGCGGGAGAGATCAAGGTTCCTATGTACTTCTCTATTACTTTAGGTTCCATGATAGCAATTATATTAAGGCACTTTGGAGCAACGGTACCTTTCCGGCTCTCGAATAGACTGGGAAGGGGTAGCCGGGGGAAGGCCGCCAAAAAGCTCTACGAAACACCAACCCGTACGTGGTGGACTACATCGGCCCGACAGAATTTTGTCACCCTCGGGGCTACCACAACTATCCGTAGGTTTGGGCGCAACCTCAGGTAACCTATAGCCTAGACACCAAGTCTATACTATCGATTACAACTCTAGCTACCGCAAATAACTAGAGCCCTCAATACGAGCGGAGATCCCATGCAATAGCATAACAACTATACTTAACCAAATATATGAAAGTCATGGAAGTAAATAGAGAAGATAAGTATATGAATCATAAATCTTACAAAGAAAGGATACAAGATATACCAAACTCTGTAGACATCTCTAGAACCGGAGTGCAGCTTCACTCTCCCTAACTCTCTAGTTGCTAATCTACTACATTGGTGAGTCTAGCCCTAATTCTCTAGTGTAGAAGAGAGAGGTTGTCCTCACATTGGGACACCTCTATGACCAACAGGTCAAGATATCATGAATAGAATGAATTAGGGTTTCACTCTGGGGTCAGGGGGTCTTCTTATATAGGCCTTGGCGATGAACAGGGACCCTTGGATCAAACCGACCTTCAATAACGGTGTAGATACAACCTCAAGGTCGGTGGTAAACCGACATAAAAAGTTGACTGGATTTGGGCTCAATCTCCTGGCGGCCGCCATGAATAGGCCCGGTGGTCGCCAGGGCCTTGGATCACAACGAGTTCAACTTTTGTGGGTGCGTAGATCTCGTCGATAGCTTTGTAATGACTGGTATTTTGCAGGAAACGGAGTCCGAATGAGAAAGTTATGGCTGTTTTAGTGAACTATGTTCTGCAATTGATATCTTTGATTCAAGTAAACGGAGTCCGTTTCGATCGTCTCGACAAGCTCTTTGCAATGGTGCTATCTTGGAATATATTTGTAACATGTTTATGCTTCATATGTCTTGCAAACTCTAGCCTTTTCCTATTTAGTCCCTGAAAATATATAAATCACCAAAACTTGTGGAACTATGTTAGTAAAGCCCCTAGTCTATGTGATTATTCATTTTATGCCCTTATTTCATGTTTAGTTGACTAGTAATATTATGCTATAACATGTGTCAACACCTGTCGATGTGTCGTAGAGGTCCAAGGCACTAGCATGTCGCTGACGCTTACCCAGCCTAGGGGTGAAGTCCCGAATGCCGGCGAAGAGGCCAGACTTGAGGGGTCCAGGTCTAGGCGCTCCCGTGTCGGCACGCGGGGGAGGTGCCTGCGTGAACGTCTTGGCCTGTCCATCGCGGTAGTACTGTAGCTCGTTGGAGAAGTCCCATTGCACCCTCCCCAGGCTTGTCAGCCAGGACATGCCGAGGATGACGTCGACGTCGTTGCCCACGTGCATGACATAGGCGTCGATGTCGAAGACGTCCACGTCATTGCGGAGCAGGACGTCAAAGGTGGCTGCTCTGCAAGTCGAAGTCGCGCCGGTGCCAGCGGTGATCATCACACACACTGGCTGAGTTTGCAGTCCCGCTGTAGTCACCACGCGAGGGTCGATGTAGTTGTGCGTGGCGCCCGAGTCGAAGACGATGCAGACGCCTGTCCCTAAGATAATGCCGACAAGGTAGAGAGAGTGTACACCACGTACCAGGGAGTTGGGGTCCCTGAATAGGACCCTGAGGTCGGCGCCGTTAGTAGTGGCGTTGTCGATGTCGGCGCCCTCCTAGTCATCGTAGTCATTGAAGACGGTGATGTCGAACAGATGCTTGCACTTGTTACCCCTTGAGAATGGCTCGTCATAGTTGGAGCATAGTCCCGCCTTGCATCGCTCCGTCATCTCCTTCGGTGTCAGCCATTTGAACGGCGGCGTCGATGTCGCTGATGATGTCGGTGATGGAGCTATCGGTGCCGCCATGAGGGGTAGAGGCGCGGGTGCCTTGCCCCGCTGTTGTGTCGTCTCGCCGGTGTTGTAGAGGATGGAGAGGCGGCACTCGTAAGCTCTGACGAGACATGGCCGTCTCCATGTCCTATGGATCCTGGAGCTTGACGTCGGTCTTCAGCGGTTCACCAAGTCTCGCTATGTAGATGTTGACCTACTGCTTGTCGTTGTGGTGTCCGGCGTGAGCGACATGCATCAGGAACTGCTCCGTGTACTCGTCGACGGTGCCGGTCTTCCGAAGCGATGCTAGCTCATCCAGCGGATTGTGTCTGGTTGCTGGGCCGAAGCGCTCGTTGACGTATTGGGCGAAGCCTACCCAATCTGTCAATGCCTTCTCCTGGAACAGTCGCATGTACCACTGCTGCGCTCCTCCTGTGAGATGGAAAGATGCATACCAGACTTGCTCTGTTGCTGGCGTACCTTGACCCCTGAAGAATTGCTCGCAGCGATTGAGCCATGGTAGATACAACCTCAAGGTCGGTGGTAAACCGACATAAAAATCTAAGACTGAATGGTGGGACCCACCTGGCGGCCGGCCAAAATGGCTCTGGCGGCCGCCAGGGGTTGAGATCCTTTCATGATCTCCTTCCTCTTGGTGTCTTCTGGTATCTTCTAGAGTGTTTTAGTCCACATTTTGGGTTGAGTTACTTCACGGTTAAGTCTTGTCATCGTATGGGATGTAAACTCTTCGGATTCTCACCATTCTTCTCTGCTTTTCTCGGTTGGTCCCTGCAAAGTCATGGAATACCAAAACTTGTGGAAATATATTAGTTAGACCTCTAGCCTTATATTTACATCTTAAGCCCTTATTTCATGTTTAATTAACTAATAATATTATACTATAACAGGTGTCAACAAGCTCCCCCAAGCTTACCTCTTGCTAGTCTCTAGCAAGACTCATGATGTTATATTAAACTACTTGGATCAGGAGTTGCTGCAACGCTCCCATACCTTAAGAGTACACATGCTTTCAAACAAAATTTCTCTCCAGATAAGAATAAACTTTTCAAACCTTCAACTTACCCATATTACCTTTTACCTTTGGGGCTTATAACCTCTTCTTCAATCTTGGGTAATTGAATGATAGAACAGTCAGGTCAAGCACTATATCTCAAACTCTTTTGTTCAACTGTCCTTCTGGAGTTTTGCAAGTTTTCAAATAAAACTCAAAGTTCCTAGTATGACTCTCTCTAGTCTCTCATTTGTGGTATTTGTGGATCCTCTCTAAGGCAATAAGGATGTTTTGCCTTTCTCTCATAATATGTAGTATTTTTGGCTAAGGCAGTAGCACACTATGCCTTCTTCTCTCTCACCCGATATCTAAGGCTTATATCTGTAGCTCATAGGTAGGAGAAATTATATTTACTCACTAAGCATATATTGTAAATTCAAGCAATGGATCCAAAGTCACGAGTCACACTGATCAAGTAGTGCATGTGTATGGTGAATAGAATATGGTAGGGAATATAGTAAAGTGTATGGAATGAATGAGGGGAAAGCTTACTTTTGCTCCTTGAGGAATCTTCTCTCTTTGAATTTTGGAAACTTTATGAGAACCTGGGTTGTATCTCTTTCTTTCTTTATTTTTCTTTTATGGAGAGGCGAGTATCTAAGTACCCATTGTTTTTCAGCGGACACTTGTCCATTTTTTAACTCTTCTTTATTCTTTTTTTTTCTTAGGGAGGTAGGCTCTACTCGTAGGACACTTAGGATTTTCATTTTGTCCATTTTTCATCTTTTTTTTTTTTTTTTAATCTACAACTCAAATCTCTTTTTGCAATAACTTTTGAGAGATAGACAGAAGTAATGGAGCTTACGTAAGACATTGGCTAGAAATGAATGAGTGGATGGGTATAGGGAATATTTTTGGTTGCTCTCTCCCAAGATAGGAGTAGAACATTTTTGGTGGCT
Source organism: Hyparrhenia diplandra (assembly GCA_015847255.1). NCBI lineage: Eukaryota > Viridiplantae > Streptophyta > Magnoliopsida > Poales > Poaceae > Hyparrhenia > Hyparrhenia diplandra. Next base: position 21,140 of record JADLZK010002543.1, read on the forward strand.
TGAGTGCATGGATAGTGGTATGTATATATAGTGGATGTATATGTAGTAGATGCGTACTTCCAGGGTGGAAATAGCATATAAGTGAATGGAGTCGAGTGGAATGGAGTGTAGTGAGATGAAATGAGGTGGAGTGTACATGATCAGCATGACAACTTTCTAAGGGTCGACAAAGATTGAACAAACTCAATGCAAAGCAAGCAGCCTATATATATCTCAAAAGTTTTCCTAATCTAGGGAGCATGTATATATGGCTGTGATAGGAGGTTCAAACACTGTCACACAGGAACTTATCATGTGCATTTTAAATTTTCAAAATATAAATCTCCAGAAATCCAGTGTCACTAGGAGTAAGATCAATAGCAGCTCAGACTATCTTATATCATATCCGTCAATTACCTAGACTTTAGAGCAAGCATTTGCAACCCATAGGTTTCAGATTTAGAGTAAATATCAAGTCAAAGCAATTTTGCAAATGGAGCTCAAGAAAAATTAAGCTTGAAAGCTAGGTACTGGAAAAGCATTACGGCGGAGCAACTATTCATCATCTCCATGTTGGCAGATTTTGGGGTTCATTTTAGTTGAGCAAAGTAAACTAGTGTACTCTCTCTCTTGATTATTTTATTCACACTCTAACAAAAGACTCTTTAAACAACTAGACTCTATAAAACTAGATTCTTAACAAACTCTATAGCAAACCAAATATTTAACTAATAATGTTAATACTATAATATAGATAGAGATACTTATCGGGATAACTTGGGGTGCACTCCCCCAAGCTGGGTTGAAGTGTGGTTTCTTATGTAGAGGCCGAGGTAGTTGGTGACAGGGGTGGCGCCTAGCATGTCTCTCCTCCTGCTGAATTCAAAATAGACAACAAAGCTAGTGGAACTTGATTAAGCATTAGGGGTTAGCCACTTTGCTTTACTTTGCCTGGGATAAATATTTTTGGATTTTTATTTTTATATGCAAGAAAAGATAAAGTACTTATGCATCTTTATTTTATTTTTTATGCCACCACAGCAAATAGCTTAGAGGTTTTTAGGCCTCAGGGATATTAGCATGGGGCTTTAACATTTTCACAAAACAAAGCTCAAAATATTTTTGTTATTTTCAAATGCAGATATAAGATGCTAAAATGATAAACATGATATGGAAAGAATAAATATGCAATGCGAGGAATTTAAATATGGATAACTTACCGAGTTACCTTTCGGCGAGGATTCGGGGTTTAGAGTCCTCCGAACAGGACTTCAGGACTTCTAGTTCTGCTCTTTACTCCCATGGTATATCAGTTGTCACAATCGGTGGTACTGATGATTTTATACTCTCTTCTGATGATGTTCTGGGAGATGTCTTCTTCTTTCTCCACTTTAGCTTAGCTGGTGGACTCTTCTCTGGAGTGGTTGATTCTTCTTTCTCTATGGATGTATCAGGTGTAGGGGATTTAACCCTGTTACTTACCTTATCTTCTTCTGGATCTTTAATCCACTGTCTCCTTTGGCGGCGACGAGCTGACCTGCTTTTCCTGGGTTTCGTATAATCATTGTAACTATTGAAATATATACATACCTTCTCTATAGGGAACTGGAAATGTATCTCTCCTGTATGGATGTAGATGATGGCGCGTGTAGTGTTGAGGAATGGTCTCCCTAGCACTATTGGAGGATCTTCTTCCTTCCCCATGTCCATGACTACAAAGTCAGTGAGAACATAGTGGTCCATGATCTTGACTGGTACGTCTTTAGCAATCCCTTCTGGAATCCTATATGATTGGTCTGCCATCTGTAGCTGCACAAATGTTGGTTGCAACGGCAAATTTCCAAATAGTAATTCATATGTTACTTTTGCCATTAAGTTAATATCGGACCCCGTATCGCAAAGTGTATTATAGAAAGTTAAACAATTAATTAAGCATGCGATAGTAGGAGCACCTAGATCATCTTGCTTACGAAGCATAGGAGATGGAAGTAGATGATCATTTTCAGAACTTACCTGTTGGAGTAGCACCAAATCGTGCCACCCCTGGGTCGCCGGATTGAAGACCGACGAAAGTCACGACGACGAATGTGACTGACGAATGTCTCAGAGACGGATGTGACTGGCGAAGTCCTAGCCGAGTGTAACTTGACGAATGTCTCGGCGACAATGTGACTGACGAAGTCACCACCAAAGGCGGCTGACGAAATCCCAGCCAAATGTAACTTAACGAATGTCGCGGCGACGAATGTGACTGACGAAGTCACCACCGAAAGCGGATGACGAAGGCGCGCCCGAATGGGACGAATGTCACCACCGAAAGGTGGCAACCGAAATCAAAGTGACGAAATGGCGGAGGTGGGTAGCAGACAGGTCTGCCTCCTCCTCCTCTCTTCCCCCTCTCCCCCTTTTATAGGGAAGGTGGGAGGGGCTGCTTTCTTTATTATCCGAAATATGACCAGTATTTACAAAGAATGCCAACATGGGCTACAACATGGGCCTAATCCTCATATGTTCTACTCCAAACTACTTAATTGGGCCTATTACACAACTAGGGGGTTACCAACATGTTGGTATGCCCCAACAGTAGCCCCTCAGCTATTCGGATTTGAACCTTCGTTCAAAACCAAATAGTTGATTACAATGAAGTGTAACGGCCCCAATTGTAGCTTGGATGCCGATGCCCACTCTTTGATCGTACCAGGATGGCTTCAGGATTGGGTTGTCTCTCGATAGTCTTTAGCTCTTTTTGGCTAGTCTTCGAGGGGTCCTTTTGCTCGCGCTTCCAAGTCATCCTTGGCAGCTTGCTTCTCGTGAAATGGTTGAGGCATGTGTAGCGGTTGGTGCTGTCAAAAATGGTTATGGGGGATCACATTGTGCCTTCATTGTTCTCCTCACAGGCGTCAGGTGAGGTTCCTACCATCAGGCGGATTGTTTACGCAATGCGCATCGCGCCAACTCCCTCTGGCTGACGTTTGTGATACTCATCGATGAAGAAATCAAGGATACCGAGGATGCCTTTTCAGCGCCGAAACATTAATTTAGGTTTTGGGAGTGACGTTAGAGACCGCTTCCCCAAGGATCAGCCAAACTATTCAACCTTCAGACGCCTTTTTGAGGCGTGGGGCGAACATGGGCGAGAACTAGCCCCTTGGCACATTTTTATTGTTTCGGCGATGTTGTTTATGAGGTGTGGGGTGAATATGGGTAGAGGTGAGCTGAAAGTGAGCCCCTCGGCGCGTTCGTGCTATGATTTGGCGGCAACTCCCCCCAAACTTTTGAGGCGAGGGGCGAATATAGGTATATGCGAGCCGAAAACGAGCCCCTCGGCGCATTCGTGCTATCATTTTGCGCCAACTCCCCCAGACCTTAGAGGCGAGGGGCGAATATAAGCGAAACGAGCCCCTCGGCACCTTTATATTATTTCGGCGCTAACTCCACCAAACCTTTGAGGTGAGGGACGAATGTAAGCGAAACGAGCCCCTCGGCACCTTTATATTATTTCGGCGCCAACTCCTCCAAACCTTTGAGGCGAAGGGCGAATGTAAGCGAAACGAGCTCCTCGGCATCTTTATATTATTTCGGCTCGAACTCCCCCAAACCTTTCAGACGAGGGACAAGTATAGGCATGCATTCGATTTCTCATTCGCTCAGGCTTATTGGCCTTTTTAGTTTCAGCACTTTGGCCGCTGTTTGCTGATTTCTTCTACGAACTTTTTACGGATACGGATTTGGCCGAATATACAAGGTGCTACTTCGTCGCACTTTGTTTTTTGGCTGTTATCAGACACGCTTTTTTAAACCCGGATGATAAAACTTGTAAGCCCTTCATAATTTAATTTGAATCCGAAAGGCAAAGCTTTCATGTTGGGGTTGGTCCGTACTATGTCTTGAATACTTTGGCTAATTTTTATAGCCGAAAGATAGATATATATTTTTTATTTTTATTTTTTTCATTGAGGCTTTCCTGCCTGATTGTCGATTATGATCCCTTTCGGTCATGCTCGGATTGCTAAAGTTTGGCCGTCTCGGCCTTGTGTTTTTGGCACTGTGGGTGGCCCTTTTTTCGATCTCTTCAAAGATATACCTTATCGGGCATGATGTTTGCCGAATATACTAGGCGTGACTTCGTCGCGCCAAGTTTTCGACTTGATTCTTCGCACATCACATATTGTTGGGGAAAAAGCTTTTTATGGGGGTTCGTAACCAAAAGTTTCGAGGGTTGCCTCATTAAAAAACCTCACACCCTCGGAAGTTAACGTGAATAGCCTACTCCAGCTGCGCTTGCAGGCCTGCTGTCGGAGATGCCTTGTGCAACTGAAAGCTCACCCTGGTTTTCAAATGCACCCATTTGGTTGCCAACTCGTTGATCCCGTGGCTCGCACTATGCTCCTGGCATGGTCGGAGCGGCTAGCAACCTGACCAACAGAATGTGCACCAACCGAAGGCTACCGGACTACCGAATCCACATATTTCGGTGGCCGATCCCTGGATCTGGTGCCTTGCACACGACTCCTGGTCTAGTCATGTAGCTGGCACCCTGACCGACCGAAAGAGAGACAACCCCAGGCATACCTCGATCAACCACCATGACTTTTAGCCAAAGAGATATTCGGAAAAACTTTAAGCACTTCTGCTCCGAATTTGAAACCGGATGTAACACTTTCGGTTCTACGTATCCATTTATTCTGATAAAGGGTGGCATGATCGTTTGTTCGGGGAGCCAATATACCCAACCATTCTTGGTGAGGTTGTACTGGTGCTCTTTCGCATGCACTCAACATCCTCGCTGAATTCCGATTCTAGCCTTTTGCGGCTAAATGATTGCTTGCAACCTGGCGGATAAATCCACCGAATATAGAGGGATACAAAAGGTCGCCTTATTGAAAGACCTTAGGCCCTCTGGAGATTTTTTCTTGACCTTTCGTCCTTAGTTTATTGCCGAAAAGACATGTTTTGATGAGAGATTAGAAAATCTTTGTTAGCTCATCGATCTTAGTCTTTGACGAAAAAACGTGTTTTTTATGCGGACGTTTCAGCTTCTTCGCTGGAACCATTCGTGCGCCCTTTTTCACTGGCGCTTTTGGGGAAAGACGAATGCAAAAAGGATATGAAATTACATTCGGCTTGATGAGGAGCCAAACAGGTGTCTGGAAGTGACCCCGAAAAAGGGTGAGGACCAGAGCATGCATGCATTTCGAATAGGGTGACTTCTCGCATGATTTAGGCCATTTTTTTTGCTTCGCTCTTTCAAATGCTTGGAAAGTCAAAGTCTTTGTGCCCTTTGGCTTTTGTTTGCTTCACCCCAATTTCCGGGTGCCTGAAGTCTTAAGCCTCTAGGCTTTCATTTGCTTCGCCCCAATTTCCGGGTGCCTGAAGTCTTAAGCCTCTCTGGCTTTTGTTTTTAGCTTCGCTCTCACCTTTTTGGAGGATCGAAGTATTTCTTTCACAGTACCGGGGAAGATAGGTGTGTTTATTGATTAGTCATCATATTTTTGCGATCAATGCTCTAGACGTCGTATCTCGAGCGCCATCTTTGAAGAGCTGCCCCCATGTGATTTGACTTCGGGTTTATCAACCGAATGCCTTTTCTGCTTGGGCTTTTTCGCCTTGCAGCAGCAGAGATACACCTCTATGGTCCTCCGACCCTAGGGTTTTGTCACCTTGGGATTTGGCGGAGATACACCTCTATTGTCCTCCGACCCTAGGGTTTTGTCACCTTGGGATTTCGCCCGAGAAAGGCTTTCTTTTTCACGGGGTTTTCGGCTGCTTCGGGCCTTTTGGTTATGGCATTTTTGCCAATGTTTGCTGACCTTGGACAGCAATCTCTTCTCTAGTATCAAGGGTCAAAGTCTTGAGCCCTTTGGGCTTTTTCTTATCATTCATGCATGTGATGAAAGTATTTATAAGAAAAGAGACAAGCCACGTGATGGAATAGTAATCACTAGGTTATCAAATATTCAACGTTGCATATCGTGCAATAGTAATCACAAAGTAAGTGAAGAAACATTGTTGTGAATAGTTTTGGACTGTTCGTGTAGCAGTTTGATGTTACCCAATTAGCTCAATTAAGTAATGTAAGCCCGTCATCTGTGGATGGATTGGTCGGCTTGATGACATGCCGAATAGCTGCTGCTGCTTTTCCCTTTTTTTTTGGAAACGATACTTCTTGCCGAAAGTAAGAAAAACCCACTGAAAGCCAGTCATTGTGCCTTTCAACATGAGTTCTTGCCGATAAACTAGTTTTACAGTGGCATGTTTAGAACTGATTCCGAAAAAGGTGAAATCAGGGCATGAAAGCATTTCGCCCTTTCTAGAATGGACCCATGAGATAAACTTCTTTCGCTGCTTGAGATAGCATCGAGCAAACTCTCAAAATTCTATTTGAAAAACCCAAGACATATCTGAGCTGTCCATTAAGAGTCTCAACTGTATATATGATATGACACCAATAGGGAGAAAACCCCATCCAAAATGTCCACCCAGTCTTGCCCGAATTAGGATATAAGTGAAGGCCGTAGAAAATTGATTAACAATGAGAAGACCGAATGATCGATGTAATGAAAACTGCATGTTTCAGATTGTCCATTCGGTAGGCTTTTTGCACCTACTGTTGAACTCCTGTAAAAGTGGAAACAAACACATTGTGCAAGTTTCATAGAAGAATGCCTGTAAGCACAAGATTAGATGCATTATTTTTGGCGAAACAAATCAGGATGAGCATGAACCGTGCAAGCGGAAGCAAAAGCTGACTAGTATACCTCTTCCTTAAAAGTTAGCTCAATATATAAATTACTTCGGTAACTTTGATAAAATAGTATTGCATGATGTTTAGTGTCCAGGCTACCGAAGCTATAGGTTCAATTATGAAACGATCGGCGACGGAAAAATCACTTTGCATGATTAAGATTTTGTTCCACCGACGTGTAAAGTCAGAACAAAATGGCACATGAGTTCAAGATTATGTCAAATTAAATTACCTCATTATTTAGAGAACAAAAGCGAGATTGCTATGAAGAAATATCCTATGGCTTCTAGAAAATGTTTTTGCCGAAAAGGTAGGAGTCCTACCGAAATAATTCTTTTCGGCGAAAGGATTGTTTCGGCGTATATAACCGAATGACTGATGCATGATTCAAGACTCCTTGGCAGAACAAGACCGAAAACAACGGGTGATACCGAAAGTACAGGATCTTGGGCTTCGGTAATGCGAGAGTGGTCCCTCTCAATTATAGGATACGTGGTGCATTGGCTATGTTTATCTGCATGCTAGTAGAGAACACGTGGTGCTTATATACCGAAAACAATAGTAAATTTGCTACTTCACATAAAAGGATAATAAAGGGGACCTCCTGGCATTGATTAGGACATGAGATGTGGTGGGCCGCAAAAACTGGCAACCAGTCGCACTCCGAAAGCATCTTCGCTGAGCATTCGGCCTTCACTGCATATATGGATTCGGTTCAAGTGTCTCGGCCCTGGCTTGCATGGCTTCGGTTGAAGTTTTCAACAGTCCGTCTTGTGTGAAAGAGAGAATTCCAAAAATTCCTTTGCCCCCTCTTTTGAAAATCTGAAGTATTCGATTATTCACCCGATGTAGCGTGCGGAAGCTCGTCCAGGCGCTGCGAATAATAAACAACCGAATGCATTTAGTTCGGTTATCTTATTAGGGTAAATACTAAACAAGTAAGTATATTGTTGCAAATAAAAGACTAGCTGTTTCGGACAACCGAATGTATGCAATTCGGTTAGCTTGAGTATACGGTTGTGAATAAACGAATGGCTGTTTCCGGTGACCGAATGTATGCAGTTCGGTTGCCTTGCGCTGAGCCGAAGTAGTATAGCTCTTCTGTACTCAAGGCGAACAAACGGCCTAGGCCATGGAGGAAGTGCTCGCCAGGGCAGCCGTGTGGTGTCCGATCAGGTGCCTAAGGCGATTAGAAGGTACTATATATAGATCATGCCAAAATAGAAAATGCATGCTGCAACGAAGATGCCGAATAATAGAGTATGAGCAATAGTGAGTTATATGCCGAATATCTTTGATGCTTCTGAAATAGCATATACATGCGTTACTGCCGAAAAAGTAAAGATAGACCGAATATCTTTGATCACTTTGCACTTCGCTCATGAGAAGTTCGCTGCCTTCCCTGCTATTCGTTCACCTGGAAGAGAAACAGAGCTAAAGGACAGAGCTAGGTCAGTATGCATGAGGCACTCGCTTTTTGCCGAAATAAACTTGTTCGGTCGTCAAAAAATTCATGGCCATGTTGTCTGCCCATGCAGACCACGAGTGAAGCTATGGAAGGTAAAACATGAGAAAAGCTTTAGCAGATCCCAGCGGAATGAAAGAATGAATAATTAGAAAAGGTGCTTATACAAATATAAAAGTGATGACCGAAATGGTCTAGCTTTCGCGATATATATCTTGATCTACGATGATGGTTCATTTCTGTAGCCGGCTCAAGTAGCTGGGCAATGTTAGCCAGATGAAGAAGCATTGTTTCTTACGACAGGTAAAAGCCAAAAGTGACGAAGGAAACTTATCTCTTTTCTTGAGTCGGTAAGTGCTGCAGAACAAGCTTTGAGTTTTTGTCATTTCGTTGAAAGAAGGGAGATAGCCGCAATGTGTTGCTCGGGTAAAATTTGACACGAAACAGTCGGTGGCTTACAACCGAACAACCCCAAAAAGCTGATAGTCCTTCGGTTTATCAGGGCCTTTCGGTGATTACGCTATGAATGTGAAGGCCGTTGCAGCTTGCTTAGCCGAATCATCCGGTTGCCGAAGCAATTTCGTTTGTGTCTTCTTCTTACGAACGAATGTACTCTTTCGGCCATGTTAAGCTTGAGCATGTGGTTAGCTTGTTAAAGTATATATAAATAATAAACAAGTATATTCAGTTTTGAATAACCGGATGGCTATTTTCAGCAACCGAATGCATGCAATTCGTTTAACTTGAGTATACAATTGCGAATAAACGGGTGGCTGTTTTCGGTGACCGAATTAATGCATGCGGTTCAGAAAGCTTCTTTTGGCCGAAAGAACCACTGCCCTGCAGTTGAGAAAAAAAAAGCTACGACGCAAACTTGGTGAGTTGGCTGCGATCATTCTCGGTGGCCGAAGGATCAGTGGCCGAAGGAACCACCGCCCACAGTTATCTTCTCATGGGCGAAAGCCATGTGCTGCTGGGACTGCATGACAGAGAGTCAAAACAAACCGAACGTGTGGTATTCGCACCACTTGCCTAGAGGGTTGCGTGCACCTTCCTGAGCATTCGGCCTTCGCTGCATGTATTCAGCTTTAGTCTTGACCGAATGTCTCTTCTTCGGTTCGGTTGACTGAATAGCTCTGCTTCGGCTGATTCATGAGAAGATTTCTTCACTTCCCAATGTGAGACACCTTCGGTCTTCTCTCCCCTGCCATGAAAATTTGAAGATATGGGACAAAATTACTTTTTGATGAAGTGCTCATTGTTTCGTGAAAAATTCGAGCCGGACACGGTGGGCGCCAATGTTGGAGTAGCACCAAATCGTGCCACCCCGGGTCGCCGGATTGAAGACCGACGAAAGTCACGATGACGAATGTGACTGACGAATGTGACTGGCGAAGTCCTAGCCGAGTGTAACTTGACGAATGTCTCGGCGACGAATGTGACTAACGAAGTCACCACCAAAGGCGGCTGACGAAATCCCAGCCGAATGTAACTTAACGAATGTCGTGGCGACGAATGTGACTGACGAAGTCACCACCGAAAGCAGCTCACGAAGGCGCGCCCGAATTGGACGAATGTCACCACCGAAAGGTGGCAACCGAAATCAAAGTGACGAAATGGCGGAGGTGGGTAGCAGACAGGTCTGCCTCCTCCTCCTCTCCTCCCCCTCTCCCCCTTTTATAGGGAAGGTGGGAGGGGCTGCTTTCTTTATTACCCGAAATATGACCAGTATTTACAAGAATGCCATCATTGGCTATAACATGGGCCTAATCCTCATATGTTGTACTCCAAACTACTTAATTGGGCCTATTACACAACTAGGGGGTTACCAACATGTTGGTATGCCCCAACATTACCTTATTAACCACCATTACTTTTGTAGGCTATGCCTTCTTGTATCTATTCTGGTTCCTTCTTCTATTCTTATTGTAGGTCTCTATCTTTGATTCTGGCAAATATGAATAAGACCATTGTGGATTAGTAGGAGAGGTATGTACCTTGTTCTTGAAGTTGAACTTCTCCTTTTCCCATTAATGTTGAAACAAATCTTCGCACTGTCGGCGTATATGATAGCTTTAGCTGAGCATAGGAATGGTCGACCGAGTATGATCGTCGATTTTTCGTTTCCTCCGGTTTCAATGACTGCGAAGTCTGCTGGTACGTAAGAGCCTCTAATTCCCACACACACACGTCTTCAAGTATCCCCTTGGGATAGCATAGTGACTGATCTGCGAGCTGCAAGCACATATTTGTATACCAAAGTGGTTCACCATTAATCTTTTCATAAATTACCTTAGGCATTATGTTCACGCTTGATCCGAAGTCACATAGAGCATTATCGAAGGTGTGCGGTCCTATCTGGATTGTAATGACTGGCCTTCCCGGATCTTCCTTCTTGGATGGCATCGAGTCATCTAACCGGTAGCTCCCACGAGGTTTCTCTATAGTAGTGACCGCATTAAAGATGTCGACAAGATTTTTGAGATTCTAATTTTTTCGGCTGCCTGGAATCTTTCCCTGGTGTGGTTAGTGGAACAGATGTTGCAAGTCGAGAAATCCGAGATTCTATCATCTTATTAAAGTTGTGCTGATTCTTAATAGTTGAAGAAAAACTTTTCATTCTAGTATTAATGAGTTCAAGAGCTTTATCATTGGAAACTATCTTCCTAGACAGATTTTCCATAGCTTTGCCTTGGTTAAGAACTAGATCTCTCAAGGAAGGTTGATAAGTATTAAAATTGTTATTACCTTGATTGTTACCTTGGTAGTTTTCTTGGTAGTTGGGCCTCTGTTGGTTCCAACCTTGATTCTCGTTGAGGACGGAAGTTGTTGTTGTTATTATTGATGAAGTTAATGTCCTCCACAATCTCTGGGCAATTCCTGCCAATGTGGCCTGTGTTTCCACATTCTTCACACGTCATGCGGGAATCTTGGATTTGCATGACTGCCTTGGGTTGAGGATCTCTATCCTCGAGCTTCTTCATGATTAGGTCCATCTTGGCAGATAGCATATCTACCTCTTTCAGCTGGTGCATTCCTCTCTTGCGGGGTTGACGCTCTTCACTCCAACCTTGGTTGGAAGCCATCTTCTCCACAAGCTCTGTAGCATTGGTTAGTGTAAGTGATAAGAAAGCACCTCCTGCTGCAGCATCCATCGTCTCACGAGCACTAGGAACAAGCCCGTGATAGAAAGTTTGCATTAACAGCCACTTCTCCATCTCATGATGTGGACATTCTGAAATATATTCTTGGAAACATTCCCACGCTTCCGGGACAAATTCATCATGTTGTTGTTGGAAGTTGGATATCTTCCCTCTTAAGGCATTTGTCTTACCTATAGGGAAGAACTTAGCGAGAAAGGCTGTGGAACATAAATCCCATGTTGTATTCTTCTCTTTCGTAGCGTAGAACCATTGCTTTGCCTTTCCCAATAATGAGAATGGGAACAGGCGCAACAATATGGCATCTTTGGATACGTCCTTCATAGTGAAAGTACTGCAAATCTCCAGGAAGTGTTGGAGATGAGCACTCGCGTCTTCATGTGCCTTTCCGCGGAATTGGCTGGCTTGCACCATGTTGATGAGCCCTGGCTTAAGCTCAAAGCCATTGTCTCCAACCTCTACCTTCGGACCAGTGAGGATGTTGTCCGTGGTAGGAGCTGAGAACTCACGAAGTGTCTTGGTAGCCATAGCCTCAAATTCAGGTGATAAGCTTCGCTTGACTTGATCAACGTCCAAATCAGAAGCTCTTGATGTCTCAGAAGATGATGATGATGTAAGTGCTGGTGTTTGTCTGAGTTTTGCTCTGGCCTGTCTGATTAACTTTTCATGATCTTCAATAAAATTATCTGGACGGTTCCAATTCATACATATATTTTACCCTGCATAAGATCAAAAACAAATAGAAAACAGGGTTGAACCTGTTTGAGTATGTGATAATGGGTTCTCAATGCATTATGTGATGCAAGTGATCTCTCTTATTTCCATGTATGTTGTGTTTAAGTTTTTTGGATAGCACCCTTTCTAAACTAGTAAAGTTAGAAAAAAGCACTAAGAAAAAAAACTAAACTAGCGGTTAAAGTTTGTGGCTACCATCTTTCCAAACTTAGGAAAGTTGGAAACAAAACTAGGATAACTTATGTAACTAGGAAAAAACACTTTTTAAGTTTTGAATAACACCCTTCCAAACTAGGAAAGTTGGAAACGGTATCATGAAAACTACTGTTTAAGATTTGACTAACGCTCTTCCCTAGGGATGAAAACGGATCGGATCGGAACGGATAATGACTCTACCATATCCTAATCCTCTTTTAATAATCGGTTTTGGATCGGATCGGATATTATGCGGATTCGGATGCGAATACGGATTTTTTAGGATGTCGGAAATGGTGCGGTTTCGGACCGGTGTCGGAGCGGAAGCGGACTTTTAGAAATCGGATAATATATGCTCACAAAATTAATACAAATTCTAAATTTGGACTTAACAGTATAAAAAAAGTATATAAAACAAGTAAATATTCTTGTACAGTCGTATAGAACGACTTCGTGTATGCTTAAAATATGAAACTAGACAATCACAACACACCCACCTACAAATTAGGTAGATAGGCAAACACAGGATTACCATTCTATATGTAGCATAATGATACTTAAATTATTTTTCAAGTTTTGGCTCCTTAAAGTATTCGGTTATCCTATTATAAGTATCGGATAATCCGCGATTAATTATCGGATAATCCATATCCGTCAGATTTTGCCAATACCATATCCTACACCGCATCCGCATATGGTCGGATTCGGATTATCCGTATCCGCGCGGATATTAAAAACACTTCTCCATATCCTTAAAATTCGGATTCGGAGCGAATCGGTGCGGAGGATTATCCGTACCACTTTCATCCCTACTCTTCCCCGACAACGGCGCCAGAAATGCTTGTTGATATTTCTTACACGATCCAATTTAGGAAGGTGAAAGAAATATATGAGGTATCTATCTAGTCATGTTAGCTTGGATGTGGAATTAATCTCACGATCCAACAAAGGCAGAGTTAGGCGGTGTTAGTTGTGGGGTGTAACCTTAGTATCATTATCCTTAGTGGAGTTAATCTCACCAGGATATGTACTCAAGGTATACCACTCATTTCTAGGCATTACCTACACACTAGTCTGTCACCCTAGCAATAACGCTCTAAGAAATGCGGGTATATGGTATTCTTGATAGGCCTTGATAAAGAATGAACATGATATCGCAAGTTTACGATAGAAATACCATCGTAGCACTTCACTTGGGAGTAATCCGGTATCGTATTTATATTTTACCACAGGGAAGGGGAGTCTATGGAAAGTAGAGAGAGGGGTGTAAAATGATTTAGATTGTGATTTACTTATGAGATCCACTTGCAGTTGTATAATGCAGAGTAGCCATATGCATCTAACAATACTCTTAACAGGATAAGTCACAAGATAAAGATAACTGAATAAATGATAACTACCCAAGTCTAAGATCATCATATGCCACTAGTATCATACAAGCTATTAACATGTTATAGAAAGAATAGAGAGAATATTCATAAGTTACTCCTAATCATATGCCAATGAATACTACAATTAGTGCAATACATCAAGCTATCATGGCAAGGTTGCAATACATCTACACATGGTAAGCATTATCAATGACAATCAAGGACGAAACTTGATCATCACCGTAATTATGGCTCAACTTGGCCTATCATTCGAGGGGTGGATTCCAAAGGACTCAAACAGGATTTGTCACTCCCGCGATCTACCACACGTCCCGGAATGTAGGGTGCAATTGCGGATAAACGTTGTATAAATACCACGTTTAAACATTGCTTGTCACCCACATAGTGATCATCTAAGTGGATGCTATACAATTCCATGCATAAGATATAAGACAAACTCGATCACTAAACTAAATATATAACTATAGCATGCATGGATACATATCAATAAGAATATAATCACAATATAGATCAAAGTCATATCAATTGTATTCCGATAATAATACTTACGGATCGAATACAAGAGAGAAGCCACGAGAAATCGCTCCGCTACTTCTTGACTATTAGGAATCCAAGATGAACTTGACTTCCTCTAGAACTAGCTAGGTAGCTAACTACTTCGATATGATGAACTAGGGTCGTAGAACTAGACTTGGTTGGACTTGAGTATTACTGAGTTGGTCTTGGATGATAATGACTTCGTAATGGATTAGGGTTTCACCCTGGGGTCAGGTGGTCTTCTTATATAGCACTTGGCGATGAACAGGGACCCTTGGATCAAACCGACCTTCAACAACGGTGTAGATACAACCTCAAGGTCGGTGGTAAACCGACATAAAAATATGAGACTGAATGGTGGGACCCACCTGACGGCCGGCCTAAATGGCTCTAGCGGCCTCCAGGGGTTGAGATCCTTTCGTGATCTCCTTCCTCCTAGTGTCTTCTGGTATCTTCTACAGTGTTTTAGTCCACATTTTGGGTTGAGTCACTTCACGGTTAAGTCTTGTCATTGTATGGGATGTAAAATCTTCGGATTCTCACCGTTCTTCTCTGCTTTTCTCTGTTAGTCCCTGCAAAGTCATGGAATACCAAAACTTGTGGAAATATATTAGTTAGACCCCTAGACTTATGTTGATATTCATCTTAAGCCCTTATTTCATGTTTAATTGACTAATAATATTATACTATAACAGGTGTCAACGGCTCCCTCAAGCATCTTCTTCGTGCTGTCACAAACCGGATTAGTGCGGGTTGACACGTGGCCGACGCGCCCGAGGGACGGGTGGCGGCGCGGGGGGGTGGCGGTGGCGGTAGGGGGCGGCGGCGCGTGAGAAAGAGAGAGAAAGGGAAAATTGATCTTTATTGCTTGTCTCCCTAGAGATTACAGACCCCTTACTTATATAGCCCGACTAGTGGGACTTGTAAACCAAGCAATCTTTAAAGGTTTCATTATAGGTTGGAACCCTTTTACAAGCAACCTTATTCACTACCTAATAAGAGATTTCCTCATAGATTGGAATGTCTCTTGCATACCAAAAATTCCTAGGATAATCCTAACCAAACTCTTTCTTTATTTTTGCATTAATTACCGACGAAGCCGCGAAGGGGAGGAGGTGGCGACGACGTGCACGCCCTGCCCCCTGGTGGCGCGCTGCCCGCCCCTCGTGGGCCTCTTGGGCCTGCCATCCTGGGCCCTATCTCCTGGCACGTGACATGACCTCTGCCTCTAGAGGTATAGCTCTATTAGTATGCATAGATGGACCTGTTTGTGCATTCAAAGATGGTTGTGCAGGTGGAATTGTAGTGTACATATGCTCATCATTGACGCCAACATTCTCTTCTTCATTATCAAAGATGTCACACTCTTCCTCTTGGGATTTGTTAGGCATTTTTGGATGTGGTTGTGGTTGTGGTTGTGGATCTGTAGGTTCTGGTGGAGTAGGTTCTGGCTGCATTCCTATATCAAGAAGCATTTGCGGACCAGGCTGCATTCTGTGAGAGGGAAGGATAAGGTCTAATTCTAGATCAGTATAAGCAGGAATTAGTGCTAGGGATCGGTCATCTGAAAGCATACACAGAGGTTGTTCCCACGTAGAAATCCTATCACAATAACAATGAAAACAGTCTCAAATTGCTAGGCAATACTAGCCATACAATTTCGGTCATCTAGAAGCAACACAGTACCTTGAATCCCCATCACCGCCGGTCTTCATGGCTCCCCCGTCACCGTCGATCTCCATGGAGTTCTCGTCGCCGTCGGTCTTCATGGCTGGGTCGTCCTGCCGCTTGACCCCACGGTCTCCCCGCCGCGCCCGGGCCGTTGGCCCCTTCGCGCTCGGCTCTCCTCACTCCTCCGCCAGTGCATTAGTGTTCGGGATAGGAGTGGGAAACGAAAAGAACAAAGCGCTCGGGCACGTGGAAAGAACAAAGAGTGGAGTCTGGTCCTTCTTATTTGGCTGAGAGGGGAAAATGGGTATTACAGAAATACATTGACGATAGTGGGTCCAAAGCTCCACAAACATACATAATAGCATATTTCAAAGAAGTGCAAAATATGAGTGGTGTGAGACCTATTAGACAATTTTCAGTGGTATGGTTCAAAAACGTAAAAATATGAATGGTGTGAGACCAATAAACCCGTGATTTATCGGTTCTTTATTCCTTTGGTAGTTTAAGGGTTCAATGGACTCTTTTTGGTGGGGATGAAAACGGTTGGAAACGGTCGGAAAAAGGCCAAATCACTTCCACTTTCATTTTATTTCTCGAAAACGAAATCAATACGATATTGTCGGAAACGAATACGGCGCCAAGGTATTTCAGAAATTTCCAAAACGATATAGTCGGTTACGAAAATACAGCGTTAACAGTTGAAATCTATAATAACGGTATCTAAAAAGCGATAAACACACCAAAGCGTAGGAAGCGAGAAGAGCCATATAACTCGCAACATCACCATAGCTCTTGACAATGACATAAACAAACGATCAAGTTATAAGTTGACTTGACATAGCATAGTGATAAATGAATGATTAGAATTCCTTCTTGGTAGAGATTGTTCCTATATATGTGCAATCCTTATCATATAGTTAGTTTCCAAAAAATTTATGTGCATGTTGCTTTTGTGTGTGCCTTTGATTCGGTAATTACCAACGGTAAATTCTTGGTTAAATCTGAGGAATCTTCGTAAACGATCCGAAAAGGACAAAATTATTTTCGCTTTTTCGTTTCCATTTATTTTACCATTATCATTTTTATTTTTCGATTACCACTTCCATTTCGAAAAAAATCAAAAACTTCAGAAAATCGGGAGTTATTATTTTCGTTTTCATCCCTACTTTTGGTCCCCGAGTGGCCACCATTACTGTAATTTTGTAACCCCTTTTATTTTTCTTTTTCCTCATCTAAGAAAAATCCGACAAAAAAAAAACAAAACCATATTTCTTACGAAGTAATATTTCAGTTGAATTTGAAACTAAATTTAAGTTGTATGTTCGCAATGATCATAGAATACAGTAACTTTGACAAATCCAAACTAAAATCTACAAAACTTACAGTACACATAATAACATTTCAAAACCAAAATATAAATAAAATATTCCAGGTATTGTAAGGTACTCCGGTTGCGATGGAAGTCTCAAGGAATACGATACATCCGATAGTTTGATACTGAAAAACTGGGACTCCGTGATAAAGAGTTAAAAAGCTCATGGTTGACAATAAAGCCTTCTAATCAGATAAACCAGCCTTGCTCTTCAAGTGTGCCTTGAAATCCATGATATCACCTTCCCACCTTGTCACCGCCTGATTCTCACACACCCAGATCTCTTGAGCAACCTGGTTGATCAGCCTGAAATCATGGCTCACCAAGACCAAACCACCATCCCACTCATTCAATGCCTCTGCCAGGGAGTCAATTGTCTCAATATCCAGATGGTTTGTTGGCTCATCGAGCAGTAGCAGTTGCGGCTGCCTATATGCCAGCCATGCAAAGATGACGCGGCTCCTTTGCCCATCAGAAAGATTCTTCATCGGCATCACCTGCGCCTTTCCAGACAGGCCAAACCTGCCAACAGCAGCTCGCATCTTCTCTTCTTCAGTCCCAGGGTATTCCTTCATCATGTAAGCCAGGGCTGACATGTCCAGATCCAGCTTCTCCGCCAGATGCTGATGGTACTGTGCAATGCGCAGGTGATTGTGGCGACGAACCATGCCATCTAATGGAACAAGGTCACCAGTCATGAGCTTCAGAAGAGTGCTCTTCCCTGCCCCATTGGGGCCAACCAATGCAATTCTGGAGTCAAGATCAACACCAAAGTCAAGACTCTTGTATATGAGATTGTCTGGTGTATACCCAAACTTGACTTCAACAAACTGCAGCACGGGTGGAGGAAGCTTGCCAACATCTGTAAACCGGAACACAAGAACTCTGTCCCTAACAACCTTCTCAGTAAGACCACCTCGTTCCATCTTTGCAAGAGTTTTCTCTTTGCTCTGAGCCTGACGAGCAAGCTTTGCAGAACCATGACCGAAGCGAGCAATGTACTCCTTCATTGAAGCAATCTGTTCCTGCTCCCATTTGTACTGCTTCATTTGATTTTCTTCAAGCTCGGAGCGAGTTTGAACATACTGATCATAGTTACCGGTGTATAACTTGAGCGCTTTGTTTTGCATATGGATAATGTTAGTGCAAACACCATTTAGAAAATCTTGAGAGTGTGATATGACAACAAGTATGCGCTCAAATTTCTTTAGTGTCTCTTCCAACCAGACACAAGCCTCAAGATCTGCAAATGAGTAAAGAATTAGAAAATGGTACCTTCAGGACCTGAGTTGAAAACAGCCCATAAAAACTAACTTTGACAGGACACATGAGAATTATTGAATTATGGCAGTATTATTCAAAAGTATTAAGGCTGTGCAAATGTGCATAAGAATTTGCAAGGTATCATTTTTGGGTGAATCCATCTATCAGTGCTTAAAGTTGCCTTACTAATTAATGAAATCTAAAGCTGTGCACATGTGGATATGGATGTGAAGTACCAACTTCTTGTATAAATAAATATTTCACTGATACCAATTAAATTTCTGTCCACTGAAAACACAGTATTCTAGTTACATTTCCATTGATTTTAGATTTCCCAAGACTTACCTAGATGGTTTGTAGGCTCATCAAGCAAAAGGATTGTTGGATTCATAAACAGTGCTCTTGCCAAAGCAATCCTCATACGCCAACCTCCGGAGAAATCTTTAGTTTTCTTTGCCTGCATTTGTTTGTCAAAACCGAGACCAAATAATATTTCAGCAGCACGCTTTTCTGCAGTTCCAGCATCCATTGCGTCTAGACGCTCGTAAACACGATCCAAAGCTTCGCCGCCGCCATCATCCTAACAATGACACCAGCATTAACTTATAGTTGCAACATGAGAGAGGCAGTAGATAGAGAAGGAACATGTGAAAATAACAATTCTGTGATTCCAAGAGCTCAACCTGTGCAGCCAAAATTTCAGCTTCCTTTTCCAACTTCACTCTTTCTTCGTCACAAGTAACAACAGCTTGCAGTGCAGACATGTCAGAAGCTTCAATCTCATGGCTTAGATGGTATATGTCCATGTGTTCAGGGATAGGAAGTTCTCTGCAGCCTATTGCTGTGAGAAGAGTAGATTTCCCACAGCCATTCAACCCAAGCAAACCATATCGCCTGACAAAAAAAAATAACAGATACAAGGTATCAATGACGTGCTCCAATAGCATACCTGCTCGTAACTGAATAGTAGCATTATGTACTTATGTTTTTACCTCCCGTAGTTCAGCTCCAACTCAGAATCCACAATAAGGTCATGGCCATGGAATGTTAAAGAAAGAGACTCTATCTGCAACATCCAAAACATAGATTATTATTAGGGAACTAGGAAACCACCAACCAGCAAAGGTTTAAACATATCAACAGGAGATGGAGCACCCAAATATTAAAACGAGAGAATTTTAATTTAAAAGGAAGCCAAAGATCTCTTCCACTTCCTTTAATGGCAAAAAGGAAGTGTCAGAACAAGTAGTAGGAAAGAAGCTACAGCGTATTCATAATAACAATCCACATAGAAGCCAAACTTGAACTTCACATGGAACTCGTGTCATGACTGTCTGTTCCAGGTTACAAGGTCACACTGACTGGCTACCATTTACATGGTCATTGAATTTCATTGCTGCACATACATCCATTTAGGGGCTGCTTGGTTCCCAACTAGCATTGGCCACGCCAGCCCGTTGAGGCACCACCATAACCATGGTGCTCAGAAAGCTCGCCATACTTAGTCTTAGCCCATTAGGGTTAATTAGTAGCTTGCTTAGGGGCCAAGTCAACCCTCTCTATATAATGAGAGGACATGTATCAATCTAAATCAAGCCAGAGATTAGAAGGAAACCCCTTCCCTTTTGCCGGCCGTGGGCAGAGCCCCGCGGCCGGCGTTCCAGCGCACCTACAGCCTCTAACCCTAGCCGCAACCTCCTGTGAACAGCCCGCGGGCACTGTAGCACCGCGGGGACTGTAGCGCGCCTCCGCTGCTGCCCTCTCCCTCCTCGATCCCCTACAGGCCATCCACATCGATAACATCTGGTATCGGAGATCTTCAGTTTCGATCCAATCCATGGCTTCTGCTGCGGAGCAGTCCCGGTTCGCCTACTACAGCATCCCGCTGTTGCAGCGCTGCATCTTCGAGCGGTGGCAACATCGCGCCCCTATGGGTCGGATTTCTGCGGCAGCGGCCTGGCTATAAGAGATGAAAGCGGAGGGAGAGCAGCTGGAGCAGATTGTGCTGCCGACCATGACGAACGAGCAGTTGACGGTGGCTCTCCTCGCCATGAACCAGCGACTGGACACCATGGGGCACGATCTAGCAGAAATCCAGGGCTTCTTCCAGGGTGCCCCGCCACACCCTAAGTCACCGCGTTCCCGGGTCGATCGGGTCGAGGAACGGGGACGAGGAACGTGGTACGCTGATTTTCAATAGCATGGAACGAGAGGGGTATACATCTTAAGCACGTTCCATGTTAAGTTGGGACGACGTTCCCGAAACGACATCAAGGAACGTCAACGGCGGAGAAGCAGGGCATCCATGTTAAGTCGTGATTCATCTTCTCCCAGCGTTCCAGATTATGTCATGCAACCTTCCCCGCCATGGATGACGCCTTGGACGCCGCCACACTAGGCACTCGCTTGCTCGTGGGCAGCTCGCTGCGAGCACCATGCTTTTCCGCGGATTCGCGTGCATGGCAGGACCGTGAGATTAGCTTATTTCTTTTCCTTTCTCTGGCTTTCTATTTTTAGCACCACAAATCTATTTTTAGCACCACAAATCCAGTTTGTTTCCTCGGGGTCGAGTTCCGCCGACGTCCCAGGATTGGTTCCGGCGCGTCCCCGTCCCTCGATTGGGAACGAAGTTCCCGGGACGAACGCTGCATCGTTCCGTTCCGCGGTGACATAGGCCACACCACCCCAACTGCCTTCCCCGACTGCCGCGATCTCAGCGCTGCAGTACAGGTGCCTGGGTACGGCACAACGCTGCTGCCGTTCCACGATGAGCACCTAACGGTGCCGATGTTCGAGGGTGTGCAGCCATCTGCTCCACCGCTACCAGGTTCCAGTGATCCATGGGATTATTTCGTCAAAATTCTAGGGCCAGGCCTCAACTTGCAGCTGGCTGCCATAGAGAGCCATCAGGCCGTCAGGAATCGGCGGCACTGCTGCTGCAGGCAGCGGCGCGTGGCCTTCTTGCACGGCGCCCGGCTGCGGGGAGAGACAGCGCCGCGAAGGTGCGGGAGGCGGTCCTGGCGGTGGTGCATTTGCAATCTGCAACACGTGGTCTCCTAGCGCGGCGCCGGCTGCAGTTGATGCGTCGGCAGGTGCACGAGGCAGCCTTAATGGTGGTCGACCTCGACACCGGCAGGCACGCCCTTGCCCCGTCGGGAGACCACCAGCAACCGCGCAGGCCCGTTGTTGTCTTCATGCGCGAAGATGGTGATGTTTCCATGGTCGGCGAGCTCCAACTCTGCGGCAGCTGCGGTTTCCTCTTGGTCACCGATGAGGATGCCCTGCCTAGCGCTACCGCATTCCACTACCGGCCACCGCGAGGACGTCTTCGCTAGTCGCTGTTGCGACTAGTCCCAGGCCAACGTTCCAGTGCAACCCTCTCGTTTCGATGGTCTCCATGGGATCCAGGTGGCTACACATGTGCAGGTCCAGCACACGGAAGTTGTCCACCTTATATTCAGGAGTCAAAAATAAAGAGTCCTAGTTCATTTCAGGTTGAGAATAATAAAATAAGCCGAGATGTAAAACGCTTATTTTTAAGTGTCAGGTTTGTGTCGAGTGAAGGCATCGTTAGTGTCATCGTTAGGTTGCAGCTCGAGGACAAGCTGCATGTCCATGTGGGGTGTAGTGTTAGAGGAGTCACGAGCCTATTGGGCCTTAACCCATTAGAGTTAATTAGTAGCTTGCTTAGGGGCCAAGTCAACCCTCTCTATATAATGAGAGGACATGTATCAATCCAAACCAAGCAAGAGATTATAAGGAAACCCCTTCCCTCTTGCCGGCCCTGGGCAGAGCCCCACGGGCGGCGTTCCAGCCTCTAACCCTAGCCACCAGCCTCCTATGAACAGTACCCGCGGGTACTGTAGCACCACGGGTACTGTAGCGCGCCACCGCTGCTGCCCTCCTCGATCCCCTACAGCCCATCCGCGTCCATAACATTAACACACACTAGACACGACAAGCAGGAAGAGCAAAAGGACAAGAAAACAATCTGTGGCGGCCAAAGCATGAAGGAGAACCAAACAACAGCCTGTGTTGGTGTGGCAGACGCACTTAAAGCGTGGCATGTTTTGGCTGCCACCAAACAAGCCCTTAGTTAAGACAGCAATGTATTAAAGTCAATGATCAATGGTATGGATGGAGATATAGATGTGCTAGAGACCGGAACAATTGACTTGGGGGTGTTTGGTTCTAGGGACTTTTGTGTTTGGACTAAAAAAAGTCCCTAAAAACCCTAGAAAACCAAACAGGTGGGACTTTTTTACTACTTTTTTGGCTAAAAGTCCCTAGAAGACCTTCATGGAGTCTTTTTTTAACAGTCCCTAGGACTAAAAAAAGTCATGGACTATTGAACCAAAGAGGGTTCAATGAGCAGAAGTTCCAGCCATTTTTTTTTTTAATGAAAGCAAGATATCCACGAGGAACATTATCACTTGCTTCTTCTGAAGGAAAAGTGGAAGGCATAGAACACAGTGGGGCACAACCTCAGTTTCAGATATGTATCGAAATATCCAAAGATACTGGATGTGTTGTCAGAGGGCTTCGTTGATTTTGCCCCTTTATGTGCCTATCTTTATTTAATAACAAAACGAAACTCCGGTTTTCCATTCGCTACTTCCCCATCACCATGTTTGCGGAACCAAATCTAACAAAATAAATAATAGTCTACTGATTCAAAGATCAAAGGTCGGTGCCCATATCAAAACCAGTCTGGAAGACAGATTAGTTCGCCATGGAATGAAACAGAGCAGTGGAGATCTCTACAGATCGATCTAAGATGCCGGCTGTTCCAAAAGTGCTAAACCTAACCCCCAGTACGCGTATGGGTATGCGATGGAACTAATAGGAATAAACTGCTAGGTCCACCGCCTCTAGGGCGAGTTCAGTAAAAGATTCACACCACGAATCACGAAAGAACAGAAAGCCTAGGGTTCGATCCGAAAGGAGTGCTCACGTGGATATCGCGGGAGAGCGGGTGAGACGCGAGGACCCCGGTACAGGTGCGGTCTGACAGGTTGAGCGCCGCGACGCCGTTCGCCGCCTTATCGGCGGCCGCGGCCGCAGAAGAAGACGACGACGAGGACGCTACCGCAGCCTTGCCTCCCCTCTTGGCGGCCGCGGCAGCCTTCTTCTGGGCGGCCTTCTTCTTGCTGGCCTCCGACACCATGGCGTCGATCCGGTACGGGGGCGCTGTAGTGCTTGGGGTTGGGGACGCGGTGGTGGCGGCGGCAATCGGGAGGTGAGGGGTAGGAGAAGGGGGAACTCAAGTGCTCAACTCCGACCCGCCTCTGGCGGCTGGCCGCGTACTAATACTAGCCTAGTGGAGAAGGGCTCGCTGGGCCTCGTGGGCTTCGGATTTTCTTGGCAGGGCTGATTGGGCTCCTTGCTTTTCTGTTCTTTTCACATGGGCAGACCGAGATGGGCCTTCTCTCCCAGGCTGCCCCTGCCTCCTGTCTGGTAGTGCCGCTGGTACGGGCCCAAAACTGGCACTGCCGCAACTGTTACGTTCTCGGTAAGACGGTCTCCAAGTCCGGTCGTGGGACGGTCAGGTGTGACGCTACCCACCGGGATTTAAATCCTAATGCTCGCACCTTTTTTCTGGGATTTTTTTAGGATTTACCGACGTTATGCATAAGTGGTAAGCGACGTTCCCGTGACGAGGCGCCAATGGTGACTTCGGGAATCTCCAGATCTGCCGGGTGCTCAGTCCTTCGGAGGTGCTCATAGGGGTAGGGTTTGCGTCCGTGTGTTCATAGGGGTGAGTGTGCGTGCGTTTGTGAGTGTCTACATTGTACTGTGTCATTCTCAAAAAAAAAAGATTGTCTCCAATGGTGCTCTTGCTACCCGGACCTAAAAATAGATCCTTAAAGAAGACTCTCCAAACGGTGCTCTTTGCTACCCGGACCTAAAAATAGATCCTTCACGGTAGTTTTGCGTACTCAGATCACCCTCCAACGGATGACCTAACTAGAGTAGCCATTTTGCATACCAGGTGAGAGGCAATGCAAAAACACGTTGTCCAAATGAGAGGACCGAGATTTCCTTCGCCTTGCCAGTAGTGGTGGTCATGCGACGGGAAGCGGCACCACAGCGGGTCCGTGGGCGGCTTGGAAACAGGGATCCCACGACGGGGAGCCGCCGGCGTGTCCGCGGCGAGGGAGCGACACCATGGCGGGTCCGTGGCCGGCCGACAACGGGATCCCGCGGCGGGGAGCCGCCGGCACGCCCACGGCGGCTGGGATCGGCACCACGACGAGTCCATGGCCGGCCAAGAACGGGATCCCACGGCGGGGAGCTCGCGACGATGGGAGCCCCCATCCGAGAGCGGCCGAGGTACCACGGCGGGTCCGCGGAGGCCGGAGAGCGCAGCAAAGGCGGGCAAATCGGGGCTTGGCAGAGCAGGTTCGTCGGGTTGGAGCGGAGGATGTGAGGAACAGGAAGACGGCGGAGATGGTGCTGAATCCTAATTTGCATTGTTTGTTGTTGGAGAAAGGCTAAATTTTAGGTATGGGTACCCTATTTAGGTTTCCATTGTTGGAGACAGTCTAAACAAAAAAAGGATGGTTAGATTTCAAGGAAAAAAACTAACTCCTTTCGCTTAGATTTTTTTGGTTCATCCATTTTGCTATGTATCTAGACATATTATTGTCACAAACCAGACGGATTCCGACAACGGCGGCTTCGGGCGGTGGCGCGACGATGTTGACTTCGGGAACGGCGAGGTAGGAGGTGTCGGCGAGGACGAACAATGACATCAAGGCGGCGGCGGCGCCGATGACGGCGATGACGGTCGGCGACGAACGGCGGCGGCAGCGCCGGTGCCCGTGTGCGTGCACGGTGCGGGGGCGGCGGCGGGCGTGGAGCTAGGGTTAGAGGGTCGGAGAGTGAAGCCGTTGGGAGTTACCCCTTTATTTTTCGATTAGATTCAACTCGATTACATGCCCCTTCTATTTATAGTCCGAAGGAGACTTGCATCTAAAGAAATCACTAATTGATTTCCTATTTTATTCGTATTTTATTTCCTAAATATCTATTTCTTAACGACGAAGTAAATGATGACGAGAGGCGGTGGTGGCTGTGATGGACAAGTCTAAAATTATAAGAGCACAAGTCTAAAAATCAATCAAAAAATGACCAACTTTTCAAACTTGAGGTCATATAAAATCGTGATCATCCGAAATCTCAAAGGATTTCAAACCAACATCGCAACTTACAGGATCATAATGATTCAATGTATCACATTGTTTGCCATCACATATTACAACATAGATGATTACTTGCCATACATCAGAGTCACAGTTATTATTACAAATCAACTTTGAAAGTAGCGGAAGCAAGTTCTTTTAAAACCAAAGTGCAAAACCAAACAGGTAACATTTCTAGAGTCTTGATTACATCCCACAAAAGCATTATAGACAAGGTAACTAAGAATCATCATGCCCATGATCTAACTCCTCCGCTATGGTAGGAGCCCATCAACTCTTACAGCAACCATGGTACCTCACCACCTGCATTGGGAATAAACCCTGAGTACGAGGATATACTCAGCTAGACTTACCTGACAATAACTCAAATAAAAAAAACACCAAGGATTATGCAAGGCTTTATAAGTGGAGCTAGGTTGACTCATTTGCATAAAGGCATAGGTACTACTCAATTTAACTTGCATCAAATTAATTGCCATAATATAGAGATTAATTTGCATCTATTCTAAAACAAGTAGTAAGATGAAACACTCAATCCTATACTATTGGATCAAATCCAACCATCGTCGGGGTGATGATCATCATCATCATTATCCTCATCATCATCACTATCCATCATCATCATCACTATCCATCATCATAATTTATTTATTTGTGTGTTATATTGGAGGTATGCCCATCAAGTGCTCACTATCCAGGAGCGATGGCGATTCGAATCGATTACTACCCAGCTGGGGAAATTATTCCTAACACTCACCCATGTTTCCCTCGTCGGGGACCATTGGGTCACCTTTCTACTCATTCAAGTATCGCGGGCCCGACAAGCACCGTACTCTCAGGGATATCACCTCGCCGGAAGAGCGAAGGACTTTTAACTCACCTTGCCCATCGACTAACTCAATGACTCTCGTCCGAGACGCACTTTATACTCCCCGAGTTTTCGGCTTGAATAGAGTTACTTGGCTTCGTGATCGACAACCTTAGGTCGACCAACTAAGTGATAGGTTGTGTTCAACATGATTAGGAAAGGCTCCAAGCTCAAGTCCTTAATCGACACAGATGGGACTACCGACTCCCAGGACCTCCATGTCCTGTAGCCTCCACTTTCACGCTCGGTCTCCCTAGTTTTGTTTAACAAAAATAGCGGGTACACCCATGATACACCATATTTTATTTTATTCCATTTTAATTCTTTGCACCTATCTCTCGCAGGTGACAACTTCACCTGACTTCTACCGCATATTCAGCTTAACTAAGCAGCTAAGCGAACCTACACTTAATTGGGGTTGCAGGTAATATTTGGTAGATGTGACAGAACCTCCTAATTACTGGGCCCACCTGCACCTGTCTTTGTCCTAAAGACCTCTGACAGCTGTGCAGATGCACCCAATAACTTAAGAAGACTGTCGGGTGTCATCGGAAACCCCGATTACACCACTCATACCAGGATCAACAAAGGAGTAGCTACAACATTACAACATTTGTTACAAAAATATAGATCAGAGTACGGAAGAATAATAACATAAATTTTAAAAAAATTGTGAATAAGTTACATTTGAGTAAACTCAACTTAATTAATTTGCGGAAGCTGAGTAGACTAGAAGACAACCAGATCATGTCTTGCCCACCGACATAACCTTGGTTAACAGCACGAGTCAACACCTGCAACAAGGGTTAACAAACCCTGAGTACGGGAGTACTCAACAAGACTTACCCGACTAAAGAAAAGAGGAGAAGACTCAGGAATGCTGGTCTTAGGAGTCAAGGTAAGGCTTTAGCAAGAATCAAGAACTCTTTTGCAGAAAAGCTTACTATAAGTGAATCCTTACTTTCAATATTTTTAATTTAGATTAGTAACTCATATACTCTAGGTTATCCTATTCTAGAGCAAACATATCTTTCTTATGCCAACTTTCTTTCCTCAAAAACATATTCCATCATTTACTACGATGAATGGGCAGAAGAACGGGTCTCCATAACCGAGAAGCAACGGCGATTCATGAACCGATTATACCCAGCTGGGGATCCCTAACCACACGACATATGTAGCACTTAAGCTTGCATATATCAACCATCACTCAGTTCGTCCAAAACAGGACTGGGTCCATCGCCACCGAGAGCACGATTACTCCACCTCCCTACCCCGTCCTAATGACGGTTTGACCAAGAGGGTGGGTACATGCTACTACTCCCGCCATCTCTCCACTCCCGGTGCGCGGTTGTCCGTTCCGATTTGGCACACCCCGAGATCGGGGCTTACGGGACATGTGGCCGATTAGTTTCGTCGACCTGGGGTGACCGCCGATCGAGGCGTGCCATTGACTCAAACGGCCTCGGGGCGCAACTTGCGTTCAAAAAGTCCCGAACTTAACAATCCAAACAACGGACGGTCCTTATCGACCAACACGGGACAAGCACAGCTAGGTATCCCGCCGGCTTTCAACCTACGTACCCGTCCGATCTCAAATTCATCACTACATCTCTTTTCTTTTCCAAAACAGTACCATCTTCTCAAATAAAACATTTTGATGAAAAAGCTTAACTATTTAAGCGAGGGCTAAGCATCACTAAACATTTTCGAAATGAAACAGGTTATCAAGGATGGTATTGAAATAAACAAGGATGGTAATGCAGCAATTAGGTTATCACTCAACTCCTAATTACTTAATGCAACATATCAAAGACATAAGTGATATAAAACTTTTAAAACATCAAGGAAGGGTTTAATGTAACCGGGGGGGCTTGCCGTGTTTGCGGGGAAAGTCGATTCTTAACGAGATCACCCGAGTCATACTTGACCTCGATATCAGCGGTGGATGGATCTTCTTGAAGCTTCGACCATCATGAACCATCTCACTCTCGAATACTCTACACGTAGATGATGATGCATGCTTTAGCATGATGAAGTATAAATATGATGCTTGATGGATGCATGAAATGATAAACACTTGAGTACAACTTTCCTTCACGATAAAGTTGCAACCCAACAAAACCAACTTGTTGAACTACTCTACAAGATATCATCACCATTGCCTAAGGAGTTCTCAAGGACCACTTGATTGTGATTTGATCCAAGATTCACAAAACAATCCAAAAGTCACATAAAACCTAAATCATTCTACACTAAACATTATATTTAAACACATAAAATCATAGAGCATAAAATAGAAAATAATTTAAACATTTCAAAATGACTCCAAACTTTTTGTACAAGTAGAACACCTCATAAAACAGTACCAAATAAATTTTTATGATTTTTGAATAAATATTTTATTTTCTAAAAATCCCAGAAGATGCATTTTTCAATTAAAGATTGTATTTTTAAATCATGCAAGAACTACTCAAAATCAAGGTTTCAAATTTTT
This sequence comes from Hyparrhenia diplandra, assembly GCA_015847255.1. Taxonomy (NCBI): domain Eukaryota; kingdom Viridiplantae; phylum Streptophyta; class Magnoliopsida; order Poales; family Poaceae; genus Hyparrhenia; species Hyparrhenia diplandra. Next base: position 50,224 of record JADLZK010002543.1, read on the forward strand.
CATAAGTAGATATACTCATAAGAAGGTTCTACAAAAATTTTCAGAATTTTTGAACAAGTATATGAATTTATATGAAATTCACAAAACCAGACACTATTCAAACATAAAGAAAAGAATAAAACATTTCATATATGAAAAAGGGTTTCGGGTTGAATCTGGCCCGACACTGTGCACGGCCCAGTACTGTTCACGGCCTGCTACTGTGCATGGTGGACCGGCCTGTTATGAACGATAACGAACCGCCCATGGCGATGTTGGGCCGGCCCGGTGAATGCGATGCCCGGGCGGCTTTATTCGCATTTTTGGCCGGTTTGAAAAACGCCCGGCGTTGACGCGCGATGCTCACCGCGGCTTGGCGCGGCCGCGTTCGACGCCGGTGATTGACTAAAAGGAAAACGGAGAGAAGGAGGGCGGCCAGGAGCTCACCGGGGTGCTAGAACGCAAGTTGGTTTGGACGGGGACACGGCGGAGCTAGATCGACGGCGACGACGGCGGACGACGGCGGCTCGGGCACGATGTTCCGGCGAGCTGGGGTCACGGCTGGGAAAAAGGGCGAGCCGCTCACGACTACATCATCAAGATGGAGGAAAAACGCGAGGAAGAGCAAGCTAAAGCTTACCAACGCGGGCTATCGGCGGTGAGGTCGGCGGCGGCGTTCGACCGGACTCGGAGAAGATGGGGTGGCGCGGGCGATTCGCGAAGTGGGTCGCCGGGTTCCAAAGAAGCGCAAGAAGGTTGCGAGTTTGATGGCTAGTGGGTTTGGCAAGAGAAGACTCGGCGGCGGCGAACGGGCGGCGGGCGGAGGTGGTTCGGCGGCGGCGGTTTTGGGAAAAAGAAGAAAACGGCGACCCCGCCGTCTTATTTATAGGAAAAGGGAGGGCGAGGAGGTGGCGGGGCATTCGTGGCCGTCCATTTGTTTCAGACGCGCGCTCGCCGGAACCAGCGAGAACGGCCACGGCGGACGCCGGCGACCGGCCGGTATGGAGGGGAAACAGAGAATTCCACGTTCCTTTGTAGCCCTAAACCCTAACTTTTCTGAAATTTGCCAAATTCTCCCAAAATTTGAACTGAACTTGAAAAACTCCAAAAGTGACTTAGCCTAATTTTTTCAAGATCTACAATTTTCACAATTGGAAGATTTTCAAATTCGGCCTCTAAATATGACTTTTGAAATGGGGTCGAAAGGGATAAATTTGAATTCAAAATTACTTTTAAAATTACTCAAAAACTTGAAAAACTTTGTACATATCTTTTGTTCATCAAGAAAAGATCTACAAAGTAGCTTTTGGAAGTTTTGTCAAATTTTGCATAGATTTTGAAATAAACAAAAAGGGGTAAAGAAAGTTAGGGTTTAGGGTTTCAGACAAAAGGGGCAACTCCGGATCTTGATTCTTTTCACGTCTCTTCAATCGACAACGTGATCAAGCATAAAAGAAGCTTATTTTTGTCCAAACCATGGCTTAAGCGGTAAGTAACACCTGGGGTGTTCTTGTAAACAAGAAAGGTAAATACGCAACAAGGGTTTTCATCCAACTCCTATCACCTAATGCAACACACATAAATAATAATACTTCATAAATTGCATTTAACAAATAATAGGAAGTTAAAATGCACCACACATAAATAATAATACTTCATAAATTGCACTTAACAAATAATAGGAAGTTAAAATGCACCGGGGTTTGCCTGATAAATGACTCAAGTCAAAATAGCTAGCTTGCATCATCTTGATGGTATGTCCACCTAAGCACTCCCATCTTCGGGTTCGTCTCCACCACCATATCCTTCTCAATCCATCTAGCGCACCTCGTTGAGATGCATAATGCATATGTATGAATGCACGGGAGATAACACATGTGCATGATAACAAACATACAAGGACAAGACCCTATATCCTAACTTAAGTACTAGAGTGCTATCTAACTAAACATCACATATGCCTATCATGCTAGGATAAAGGTACATAAAGAATATCACACCACACATTTTTATCTAAGCTATTGCAAACATCTACAAGCATCAAGGGTACATTTTAAGCAAGGCAAACACACACTTCATCAAATTTCAGCAACTATGCTCTACACCCATCAGTCCAATAAATAAATCATAATAAGAGATTTATAAGTCCCATGGACTTGCAAGTGGACATTCTGGAAAGCTTATAAAATTTCCTACAAATCATCTTTGATGACCACAACAAGATTCACAAGCTATCTAGGTCGAAATTACAAAGATTCAGAATATGTTCATGCTGAAACAGAGAAGACAGATTTCTAACCCTGGCTAACAACAGCCACAACTCACAAAATATAAGTCCTATGACCACCAAATTCGAACAGCAGCTAGATATACAAGTTATCTACACTTTTTGTATACAACTTATCTATAGAAAACATCGGTATCAAGGGTAACTTTTCAAAGTTCCGAGATCTGCCCACGATCACAATTATAAGAAATAATTATATGTTCATGTGTCAAACTCACAATAACAACTACCATTCACAAACCATAATTTTGGTGGCTATGAAACTTGGCAGGTAGAAAGATAAGACAACCACCTACAAAACATCTAATTTTGCCACCCTCGAAAAAGGATGGCAAAGGCATGAAATGATGTAGACAACATTCAACACCCAAACTTAAAAGCACTTCAAGCTAACAAGGTACTATTACAAAAGTACTCCGAAAATTCTAATAAAATTATAGAAGCATAATAGTGACCTAAACAGCACCTCATCAAAGTTTCAAGACAAAATATCATCATATCATTTTTCTACAAAAATAGCAAGGAACTACTTAACTAAGCACATAAAAATACTTTGCACTATCAAAAGTGCCACACAATAGATTTCTCCTAATACCAGGCTACTTTTACACAAATAAAGCATATAGAAAAAGTGGCAACTCAAAACTCCTCATATAAATAGTATTTTCTATTGTTACAAGACAAGCCATAAAACTAGGCCTACAATAAACATCACATTTCTTACACAGAACATAGGGTCAAACCTATTTTTCCTAGACATAGAAAGTCATAAGAAGACCAACAAAACAAGTATCACATTTTTTTATGACCTTCCTACAATTACTTATGCATTTATCTCTAAAACAAGAATAAAACACTTTATTCAAAGCTACATATAAAAACTTACTAAACATTCCATATCATATTTTTCCACAGAAAATAGACCTCATAACAAGCACACTACAACTTGAACCACTCAAAAGGATACTCCTAGCTCAAGTTATGAATTTTACAAGATTCATCCATTTACTTGAAAAGGAAAAATAGAAATTCAAATAAAACATGGACTTTTCATCGGGACCCTTGGACTATAACGAAATTCAGTAGGCCTTAAATTGAAAATTGTTCTCTCGACACTTCTACATCAGGAATCCCAAGAGAGAAATAAAATTATATTTTGCACCCTTCTTCTTCTTTCTTGCGTCACGAGGAGGGGCGGGGACGGAGACGGCGAGTCGGTCCCGGGCTCGAGGGTCGATCTCGGCCGGCTGGCGGGAGGTCGCTCGGCGGCAGGGAAGAGGCGGCGGCAGCACCTACGCCTAGGTGCGCACCCACCGGTGTCCTCGCGTCGCGCCGTGGTGGCCCGACACGCGGCGACCACGCACACGCAGCCGGCGGCGGTGGCGGGCGCGTGTCCGTGTTTTGAACCGAGGGTACGGCTAACCGGTAAGTAATTGTGCTGCTGCCGGCGTCCCAGGATCTGGATGGTTGGTGTGAGATGACACAAGATGTATACTGGTTTAGGCCAACGCCGGCCCTAGTCCAGTCGGGGTGAGTGGCTATGTATCTGCACCGAGGTGCTCGTAGTAGGGGGATACAAGCAGGTGAGAGAGAGGCTGGAACCTCAAGTCTCAGTGCATGGTGTGATTGAGCTAGGTTGCTAATGTCGTGCGAAGTCAAGGCGTGTGTGTGCTTCGACTTGCCCTATTCTATGCCCGGTCTCCCCTTTTATACTCACAAGGGGGGCCGACGAGTACATGTCCTCAAGGTGTAGGAAATTGCTTGGCCGGTGCCTTGTACTCGAGCTACAGAGAAATAGCGTCTGTAGCTGTCGTCGTGGAAAGGGAGTCGTCCTTCCCCCGATCTTCAGGTGTCCTTCTAGAGGTGCGGGTCCCGGTATGATCTGTGCCGAGGGGTCATTGACTTCCGGGGTTCTTGCTTTTCCGAGGGATCATGCTCAGGGGGTGGTGTGCAGTGCGAGGGGTACCCTAATGGTGACCGGGAACTGTTGTTGTACCTGCCCGAGGGCTTGACGTCATGGCTACAGTGTTATCCGAGGCCCCCTGGGATGGGCACGTGGGATGACATTACAGTGAGGGGTGGTTGTCACAGTGCTCGGTAAGGCGTGAACAACACTAACAGTGCATTCCGGACGAGCTGACGGCATCACAGGAGGATTTGACCACTGCGGGGCCCCTCTAGCGAGGAAATCCAGGGTGTCAGGTGTAAGTGCAATCAAGCTCTAAGTGGGTTTTGGCGTTGATGACCACCGAATTAGGGGACTAATGAGATTTGCGAAGATGACATGTAGGAAATAAAATAAGGAGTTGATGTACAGGTCCAAAGGCATCTCATGAGCTAGATGGCGGAGTCTCCGGACCAAGATGTTTAAATTATTTCATATTTTGAATCTTGAGTTTAGGAAATGTCGTACTATCAAGAGGGATCCTAGGACTCTTGGCTACATGTGGACTAAATGCTCAAAACTCCAATCCAGGACAAAACACAACTCCAAGCCTGATCAGCCAGCAAAATCACGTGTTTTACTCCCTCGTTTGTCAGCCGGGCGGCGATAGCCGCGTGTTAAGTCTTGGCGGTGCCACACTTATTTCCGACCCCGTTGGGTCCAGGGGGTATAAATACCTATTCTACCCCTCCCACAACGGTCACACGGCTCACTTCATCTTCTTCCTCGACCCGAAACAGCCAGCTCTCACCTCTTGCTCTCTCTCTCACCTCCATTGAAGCACCTTGAGCTCCCCACTCAATCCCTCACTTCCCACCACGGATTTTTGAGGGAAAAGGCAGCAAACTTTGATTGGAGACCGGATCTACTACTCCCCTGTGGGGGGATGAACCCCTATCCCCTCACGGGTCACTTCGGGCTAGGCCTTCCAGGGCTGGCCCAGGATGACGGACTGAAGCCCTTGGCGCTAGAAGACCGCAATTATCGGGGATCACGGCCATGACGTGGTCGTCAAGATAGTTTCCTAGTATAGCTCTATCATAATCACTGCATACTTTCCTATTGTAACCGATCGGGATAGATCTTGCCGGACCGGATCCGACCTGTAACCCTGCTCCCCGGACTATATAAGGAGAGCAGGGATCCCCCCTCAAGACACACGAAATTCTCAATCAATCAATACAAACTAAGCAGGACGTAGGTTTTACGCCATCAAGGCGGCCGAACCTGGGTAAAACCCGTGTGTTTTGTCCTTCACTCGTTCTGCTTAACGTCTCGTTAGCCGTCTAGCACACCTCTACCGCTCAATCTACTAGCCGGGTATACCCCTGCTAGACTATCGCCGATAAACCGATGGCAGTTGGCGCGCAAGGTAGGGGTGTGCTCGAAGATGCCATGGCTAACAAGATGTTGATCTTCCCCGAATCCATGGCGGTCGGACCCGATGGAGGACATCGATTCGGGACGCTAAATCAAAAACAGCGGCGCCGTTTCGGTGCCAACAACTCGCTACCGCTCGGATCCAATCTGCGTCGGCATGCGCTTCTACAAAGACCGCACGACTCGACTCGGGCGGGGCCTTCGACTCCCGGGCTCACCCACCCGTTCGTACCATACACTCGGGCGCCGTCCCACGACGTCGACAATCTACTCGGCAACCGGCCCGGGCTCGGATCGGTATGGGTGAGTCACCCTAGCTCACAACGCTAAAGAAATGCGTGAACGGATATTCTTAATATGACACTTGAA
>JADLZK010002544.1:0-41376 GCA_015847255.1 Hyparrhenia diplandra
TGTGTTTCAAAATTCATGTGTATCTACGAGAAAATTCATGTTCTTCGAGGAATGTTCTTCACGCGGACATACCCCGGTTGTTCGAGGGTACGCCACGGATTGTTCACAACACAAATAACCGGTTCAAATGCATGTATCCCGATGGAGTCATGCGGCAAAGGGAAGCGCGAAGAACTCGCGGTTCGCGAAGCGAATACTTCGCCTCCGGTGATGATCTCTTCATAACAAACTTGGCGTCTCCTCTAATATCCTCCAAATTAATCAAATTTCGGACAAATGAAATCTAATACAAAAAAGGTAGGCATAAGTGTTTGTTTGTACACATGGTCTTTATTGCCAAACAAAGGTAGGCACATGATGGAGCACGCCCGAGGTTACCTGCGTGGCGGTCGGTCGATGAACTTGTTTTCATCAGCGGCGGAGAAGTGGTGGGCGTGTAGAACCCACATGTCTTTTCATCGGGTTTACGGCGGCAAAACATATGCTCGCGGTGGTTATTCAGCTGAATGGAAACGCGTCGCAGTCGCGGGAACTCCAGAGTAAAGCACACTGCTTGTACATTCTTGTTTGGACCTCCATGCTTCTTGCACGAAACATGCTTGTTTTGGACCTTGCCGAATCCCTGGCTGTTGAGGCCAGCTTGATTTCGGCGGTACTTTCACGGGAGGCACTCTGGACATTCTTGTCATGCGAGCCACTCGCATTCTCAGCCTGGCGAGCTGCGAGCACTCTGCAGTCATCCTTGCCTCGGGAGCCGGTTTCCACGCGATTGAGCCGTGCACTGCTTGCAAGGCACTCTCGGCCACGTCATTGGCATGCTGGCTGAGTAGCGCATTCCCATCCATTGCAGCTTGAGAGAGGACTACGATCATTCTTTGTCATTCCCATTTTAAGGCTGCGTGTCATCAGAGTCCTTTAGATTGACTTTCATTGAGTGGCCGAGGCCGCGGGAGGTTTTGGGTAAAGAGAGAGCTTTAGCTGCTCTGATGGAGGCGGGCTCTGCTCCCAGCGGATCATCTTACACACTTAGCTTTATTCAAGAGCCTTAATCTCTTTGTCATGTTGAGGATCGATGAAGTGTAGCCTCAAAACCCGGGAGTTACATGATCAATAAAAATAGAATGTCCTTCCGGTATTGGTTGACCTTTAAGATGTAGTTGATTCGGGTATACCATTCCCTTGCTACCTCACCCGGATAACCTCAGTCTTCCTTTGCAAGGGTACATGTAGTCTTTGGCGTGAAATGTATCTCAAGCTGCGGCATGCCGGCGAATCGGCTTCGCCCGCGGTTTTCTCTTACACCACCTACGGCTAGGGGTGTTGGCATGACCGATGAACCATGTCCTCTGATTCCAGCGCGCCCGCCACCTTGGTACGTGAGCTCATCTAGTTGAGGTCAAGCTCTTCTCTATATGCTTGACCCTGGCACAGGGGCTTTCCTCTTTACGTACACGTAGCCGGCAAGCCCGGCCAAAACTTCAACCCGGTCATACTAGACATACCTGCGCACCGCGCGCATGCGCTTTGGGGTGCCGGGACCCTGTGAGCATATCTCTTTCCCTTACACGGTGCCCCTCGGAAAACGCGGGCGGTCTTCTCTAAAAACCTTCTCGGATAAAGGCCGAGACTCTTCACCTGACCAAACAATTGCGGCCTTATTACGACACGGCCCGGAGGGCACCGTGCGCGCAAAAATGCGGCCCCGTTTCTGGAAATTCATGCCAAGGATTCTTGATGCTATTGTGGGTAAGTAAGTGTCCTCCTTCTCCCCACCGCCGAACTTTGCCTCATAACCTCACGTACCCGGGCGTGGTCATTTGTTCTTCTCCCTAAGCGCTTGTATCTCTCACTTGTTGCGGTGCCTCTTTCTTGCTCTTGGCTTCAGCGCTTTTTGCCCCAATGAATCACTTGGTGATGTATGGGTGCTTCGGGTGGCATCAACCCCTTCATGGCGTAATTCGCGCTAGATCACTTTTGAAGGTCTAAAACTTTTGCCCTTACAGCGCCCACGCTTCATATATGCTATCGCGCTTAAGTTGCCCCTACAAACTCAATGAGTGCGGACCACGAGTTCTCAAATAACAATTCCTTTTGTTGCGGCGCTTAAGGAAGAGGCTGAATATGTGAGCAAAGGGACCTTTTATCTAGCAATCGGACCAGCAAAGTCTCTTCATTCTTAGCATGGCCACCTTCTCGGTGGGAAACCCGTTAAACTGGCGCCGTGACAACTATCTTGCCTTACGGCCACCTTTTGTGTGTCGACCCTCAAACTTCCTCCGCTTTACTTAGGAAAGCCCGGATGGCCTGCCCTCTCGACCAAAAATCCCGAGCGCCCCTTGTGGTACCATCATCTCTCTCTTGCCCCTTATGGGTACCATCATCTATCTCTTGCTCTGTCTCTTCATATGTAGCTCTCGGCCATCCTCTAGAGAATAAAGTTGTTTTGGTTGCCAAATGATGTTGTAAATGTGCCAGCGAACACCTACATCAAGCGATTTAGGTTACGAGAGAAGTCAACGGCTAGCACTAAGCAAAAAGCTAACAATAAGTAGGGTTTGTATATCACATAGGCTGCTGACGACACACCATTTTCGGCGTCGCGGCCGGCACCACGACAAAGCTTCACTTGCGGTTCTGAGAGGCGGGAAAAGGTGCGATCATTGTTCTATCTTGAGCGCGATATATTCATCTCTATAAATAAAATAAGCGGCAGTTCGCAGTTTCCCTATGACAAAACCACAAAGATAACAACATTATAGTAACACTCAGGTGTCAAGGATTCGGTATCTACTGGCCCGAAAATATCTCGATGTGAGGATAAAATTATCTGATTCAATTCTATAATAGGCTTTCTTATGAGGACTAAACAAACCAGCGAGGCGAGAGAACAAATAAAATGTCGAGAAAAGCGGAAAGGAAGCGAGGAAATGTGTTGGTTGTAATATGAATGAGACCATCCAACACCTTTTTCTAGATTGTCAAAAATTATTCAAAAGCGGTATGGAGGATCATCTTTTTATGCCTCTTGGCCTAAACCGGCCTAGATCTATATAAGCCATATGTTTTGGTACATGGCTTACTAATCAGAAATAAAGGTTTAGAAACTTATTTGATTTGGGTTGGCGTCCACGGCTATATCTTTGAGCCATTTGGTATTTGTCGAAACGATATTATCTTTAACAAAATGAAAGTTTTCTGGATTGTATGAAGGTTATTTTTTAGATGAGCCTATTGGCTCTGATGCTGAGCCGATTGCGGCGTGATGAACGGAGGACAAGAACACACTCTCGCTAATTAGCGAGAAAACTAGAAGTGATTACTTTAGAGTTTTCCCTATAGAGGGTGGAAGCACATTTATCATTTGCTTTAGTTCTCTTTATACATTTTTAGAGACTTGTTTTGCTTTAGTTCTCTTTATCATTTGCTTTAGTTTCTCTTTATACGTTTTTAGAGACAAGATAGTAGTAGTATAAACCGAAGCGTTAGATTCTCAAGCTTGTGTATTCATCTATGAAGAAAATAGCGGATGTATCACCTTTCCTCACTTCAGCGTGAAAAATTGCTGACACCGTTGATAATTTGTTGGATGGAAATCACGAAAAGTAGCTTGGTCACTGAGATTAGATCCCAAACCGATTAAAGGAGGGGTTGCGTTAGTTTTTGGAGAACCGGGTAAAAATAGCCACTCTAATGAATGAGAGCCTGAGATCACAAAAATTGCACTCCTAAGTTCCAAATTGTAAAGTGATTTGACTTTTTTGGTTAGATCTATTTTACTATGTATCAGGCATATATTGTATCTAGATACGCATGGCTAAATGGATGTACCAAAAAATCAAAAAGCTTACTTTAGCAGGAGGAAATAGTTTAGGAATAGAAGAATATAAACAAAGCTGGATTTTAACATATGATTCGTTTAGTAGGAAATTTTTGTAAGACAAGATAGTAGTAGTACTCGGCAGGAAGGTCGATTTTCTTGAGCTTGTGTATTCATCTATGAAGAAAAATAGCGGCAGAATTATAGCCTTTCCTCACTAGGGAAAAGCTGGAAAGGAAGCGAGAAATGTGTTGGTTGTAATATGAATGGGACCATCCAACACCTATTCCTAGATTATAAAAATTATTAGCGGTATGGAGGATCAATACTCTTGGCTTCAAACGACCCTAGATCTACATAAGCCATATGTTTTGGTACATGGCCTACTAATCAGAATAATAAGGATTAGAACTTGATTTGGGTTGGCGTCCGGCTATATCTTTGGGCCATTTTATTTGTCGAAGCTTGATATTATCTTTAACAAAATGAAAGTTTTTCGTTGTTGTGAAGGTAATTTTGAGATGAGCCTATTGTACAGCTGTGATGCGAGCCGTTGCGGCGTGATGAACAAGACAAGAACACACTCTAAGCCTAATTAGCGAGAAAACTAGAAGTGAAAAGTGATTACTTTTGGAGTTTCCCTATAGAGGATGGAAGCACATTTATCATTTGCTTTTATTCCTCTTTATCTATTTTTAGAGACTTGTTTTGCTCTACCTTTTTATCAATACTTGTAATAGCTGGTACATTGTACATACTCGGATGTAGAGGCGGATGTTTTTTCTCATCCATTATCTAAAAAAGCTTAAATTGACGAGCAATTTAAAAATTTGATCACACGGAAATTAGCAAGGCCCTAATATTATCCGAGTTCAATTCTATAATAAGCGTCTGTGAGGACTACACAATCCCGCGAGAGCCTGCAGATCACAAAAAATTGCACTCCCTCCATTCCAAATTGTAAAGTCAGCTTTGACTTTTTTTTTTCATCCATTTTGCTATATATCCGGGCATATTATTGTATCTAGATACATAGCTAAATGGATGTACCAAAAAGTCAAAGCGACTAAAAAAAAAATGGAAAAGTAGTTGAGGAATAGATGAATATAAACAAAAAGCTGTAGTTTAGCAACAATTAGTTTAGTAGGAGAAATTTTTGCCAAAGACAAGATAGTAGTAGTACTTTCGGCGGAAGTTAGTGTTCTCAAGCTTGTGTATTCATCTATGAAGAAAATAGCGGCATAATTATAACCTTTTAACTTCTCATAGGAAAAACCGTTGATGAAATGTGTTGGATTTGAAATTTGAGACCATCATATTTTCCCTTCGTATTAGCGGAGGAGGATTCTTTTAAGTTTGCCTAAACGGCCTAAAACATTCTTTGGTACATGGCTTACTAATGCAGAATAAAAGGATTCCAAATTGATTTGGGTTAAGCTTTGACTTTATCTTTGGGCCATTTTGCTTGTATCGAATGCATATTATCTTTAACAAAATGAAAATAGCTAAATAATTTTTAAAAGCCTGGCTGCGATGGCGGATTTGTAGTTGATGAACAAGAGGTCCCAAACTAGAAGTGTTTACTTTGGAGTTTCCTATTTAGGGTGGAAAAACATTTTAACATTAGCTTTAGTTCTCTTTATAGGAGACTTGTTTTGCTCTACCTTAAGAAAATGCCCAAAAATTATCATCTTACATAAAATAGAGCCGCATGTTTTTACGATCCATTATGGAAAAAACAGTAGCGGTCGCTGAGCGATTTGGGCCAAATTAAAGGCCACGGATTCTGGTAAAAATTGCTAATGGATCCGCAGTCACAAAAAGTACACTCCCTCCATTCCAAATTGTAAAAATTAAACTTTGACTTTTTGGATTTAGATCCATTTTGCTATATATCGGGCATATTATTGTATCTAGATACATATCTAAATGGATGTACCAAAAAACAAATACTTTTAAAATGGAAGAAGTAGTTCGGGAATAGATGAATATAAACAAAGCGTAGTTTTTAGCAACGTTAGTTTAGTAGGAAAATTTACGTAAACAAGATAGTTGTACTAAACAAGCGATCGGTGTTGTTCTTGAGTATTGTGTATTCATCTATATGAAGAAAATAAGCAGCGAGAATTATAGCCTTTCCTCACTAGGAAAAACTGGAAAGGGAAGCCAGAAATGTGTTGGTTGTAATATGAATGAGACCATCAACACCTATTCTAGATTATTGTCAGGTATTTAGCGGTATGGAGGGGATCATCTTTTTATACTCTTGCGGCCTAAAGCAAGGCTATAATCTACATAAGCCATATGTTTGGTACATGGCTTTACTAATGGAATAAAAGGATTAGAAACTTGATTTGGGTTGGCGTCCGGCCGGCTATATCTTTGGGCCATTTGGTATTTGTCGAAAGCGATATTATATTTAACAAAATGAAGGAAGTTTTCGTTTATGAAGGTTTTTTGGATGAGCCCTATTGGCTGCTGATGCTGAGCCGGTTCGCGTGATGAACAAGACAAGAACACACTCTCGCTAATTAGCGAGAAAACTAGAAGTGTTTACTTTGGAGTTTCCTATATATATAGAGGGTGGAAGCACATTTATCATTTGTTTTAGTTCTCTTTATCGTTTTTAGAAACTTGTTTTTTGCTCTACCTTTTATCCATTACTTGTAATAACTAGGTGTACATCCCGGGATGTAGAGGCGGATGTTTTTCTCATCCATTATCTAAAAAAAATCTTCTTCTGAGCAATTTGAAAATTTCATCACACGGAAATTAGCAAGGCCCTAATATTATGATTCAATTACGTATTAGGCGATGCATGAGGACTACACAATCCACGAGGCGCAGTCACAAAAAATTGCACTCCCTCCATTCCAAATTGTAAGTAAACTTTGACTTTTTGGTTCGTCCATTTTGCTATATATCCGAGGCATATTATTGTATCTAGATACGCTAAATGGGATGTACCAAAAAGTCAAAAGCGACTGAGGAAATGGAAAAGTAGTTGAGGAATAGATGAATATAAACAAGCGTAGTTTAGTTGCGGTTAGTTTAGTAGGAAATTTTGTAGAAAAGATAGTAGTAGTACTTTCGCCGGAAGCAATTAGTGTTCTTGAGCTTGTGTATTCATCTATGAAGAAAATAAGCGGCGAGAATTATAAGCCTTTCCTCGCTTTAGGAAAGCTGGAAAGGAAGCAAAAATGTGTTTGGTTGTAATATGAATGAGACCATCAACACATTTTCTAGATTGTCGTATTAGCGGTTATGGAGGATCATCTTTTATGCCCCTTTGGCTAAACGGCCCTAGATCTACATAAGCCATATGTTTGGTACATGGCCTACTAATCAGAATAAAAGGATTAGAAAACTTGATTTGGGTTGATTATCCGCTATATCATCTTTGGGCCATTTGGCCCATTGTTGAAACGATATTATCTTTAACAAAATGAAAGAAGTTTTCCGTTGTCGAAGGTAATTTTTGAGATGAGCCTATTAGGCTGCTTGATCTTGGCGAGAGCCTATTTGCGGCGTGATGAATAAGACAAGAACACACTCAGCTAATTAGCGAGAAAAACTAAAAGTGTTTACTTTTGGAGTTTCCCTATAGAGGGGTGGAAGCTTACATTTATCATTTTGCTTTTAGTTCTCTTTATACGTTTTAGAGACTTGTTTTTGCTCTACCTTTTTTATCCAATACTTGTAATAATTGGTACGTGTACATCCCACCGGATGTAGAAGTAGGATGTTCTCATCCATTATCTAAAAAAGTTTGGTCACTGAGCAATTTAAAAATTTTGATCATGCGGGAAAAAGCTTAAGGCTAATATTATCTGCGTTCAATTTATAATAGCGTAAAAATAGGACTACACAATCCATAGAAGCATAGATCACAAAAAATTGCACTCCCTCCGTTCCAAATTGTAATTAAGCTTTTTGACTTTTTGGTTAGTCCATTTTGCTATATATCGGGCATATTATTATTGTATCTAGATACATAGCTAAATGGATATACAAAAATCAGCGAGCTATGGAAAAATAAGAAAAGTAGTTGGGGAATAGATGAATATAAACAAAGCGTAGTTTTAGCAGCGGTTAAGTTTAGTAGGGAAATTTTGTAAGACAAGATAGTAGTAGTACTCGGCCAGGCGGTCGGTGTTCTTGAGCATGTGTATTCATCTATATGAAGAAAATAGCAGCATAATTATCGTCTTTCCTCACTAGGCTGGAAAGGGAAGCTAGAAATGTGTTGGTTGTAATATGAATGAGACCATCAACATATTTTTCCTAGATTAATCCGTATTGAAAGCGGTATGGAGGATCATCTTTTATGCTTTCTTGGCCTAAACGGCCTAGATCTACATAAGCCATATGTTTTGGTACATGGCTTACTAATCGAAATAAAAGGATTAGAAACTTGATTTGGGTTGGCGTCCGCGGCTATATCTTTGGGCCATTTGGTATTGTCGAAGCGATATTATCTTTAACAAAATGAAAATTTTCTCGTTAGCCGAAGGTAATTTTTCAGATATGGCCTATTAGGCTGCGATGATGTGAGCCCGGTGCGTGATGAACAAGACAAGAACATACTCTACGCTAATTAGCGAGAAAACTAGAAGTGAAAAGTGATTACTTTAGTTTTCCTACTTATAGGGGTGGAAGCATTTATCATTTGCTTTTAGTTCTCTTTATCATTTTTTTTAGAGGAGCTTATTTTGCTCTACCTTTTATCCACTACTTGTAATAGCGGCTGTGTACATACCGGATGTAGAGGCGGATGTTTTTCTCATCCATTATCTAAAAAAGCTTGCGTCGCTGAGAAAAGATTTGAAAATTTGATCATGCGAAATTACTACCAAGGCCCTAATATTATAAAGTTCAATTCTATAATAGGCGATGCGTGGGGACTACACAATCCTGAGAGGCACAGATCACAAAAAATTGCACTCCCTCGGATTTCGTTCCAAATTGTAAGTAAACTTTGACTTTTTTTGTTTAGATCCATTTTGCTATATCGAGGCATTTTATTGTATCTAGATACATAGCTAAATGGATGTACCAAAATCAAAGCGCTAAACTAAATGGAAAAGTAGTTCAGGAATAGATGAATATAAACAAAGCGTAGTTTAGCAGCGGTTAGATTTAGTAGGAAAATTTTTGTAAAGACAAGATAGTAGTAGTACTCGGCAATTTTAGTGTTCTTAAGCTTGTGTGTATTCATCTATGAAGAAAATAAGTAGCGACAATTATGGAGCCTTTTCCTCACTAGGAAAAGCTGGAAAGGAAGCGAGGAAAAATGTGTTGGTTGTAATATGAATGGAACCATCAACACCTTTTCTAGATTATCGTGTATTCAAAAATGGTATGGAGGATCATCTTTTATGCTACTGGCTAAACCAGCCTAGATCTACATAAGCCATATGTTTTGGTACATGGCTTACTAATGAGAATAAAAGGATTAGAAACTTGATTTGGGTTGAAACGTCCGGCTATATCTTTGAGCCATTTGGCCCATTGTTGAAAGCGATATTATCTTTAACAAAATGAAATTTTTTCGTTGTACGAAGGTAATTTTCAGATGAGCCTATTGGCTGCTGATGCGAGCCCGATTGCAGCGTGATGAACAAGACAAAAGAACACTCTAGCTAATTGCGAAAACTAGAAAGTGATTACTTTGGGTTTCCTATAGAGGATGGAAGCATATTTATCATTTGCTTTAGTTCTCTTTATACATTTTAAGACTTGTTTTGCTCTACCTTTTTATCCACTACTTGGCTGTGTACATCCTCGGATGTAGAGGCGGATGTTTTTCTCATCCATTATCAAAAAAAAAGCTTACGTTTTGAGCAATTTGAAAATTTCAGTCACACGAAAATTAGCAAGGCCCTAATATTACTCTGATTTAATTACGTAATAAAGCGATGCAGTGAGGACTACACAATCCACAAAACCTGAGATCACAAAAATTGCACTCCCTCCGTTCCCAAATTGTAATTACGGCTTTGACTTTTTGGTTCGTCCATTTTGCTATATATCGGGCATATTATTGTATCTAGATACATAGCTAAATGGATGTACCAAAAAGTCAAAGCGACCTAAAATGGAAAAGTAGTTAAGGAATAGATGAATATAAACAAAGCTGTAGTTTAACAACGGTTTCGTTTAGTAGGAAAAATTTTTGTAAGACAAGATAGTAGTAGTACTTTCGGCAGGCGTGCGGTGTTCTTAGCATGTGTATTCATCTATGAAGAAAATAAGCGGAGAATTATAACTTTCCTCACTAGGAAAGCTGGAAAGGAAGCTTGAGGAAATGTGTTGGTTGTAATATAGATCGGACCATCAACACATTTTCCTAGATTGTTAATCGTATTCGAGCGGTATGGAGGATCATCTTTTATGCTCTTGGCCTAAACAGCCCTAGATCTACATAAGCCATATGTTTGGTACATGGCTACTAATCGGGAATAAAAGGTTAGAAACTTGATTTGGGTTGGCGTCGGCTATATCTTTGGGCCATTTAGCCTTTGTCGAAGCGATATTATCTTTAACAAAATAAAAAGTTTTCACCGTTGTTGAAAGGTAATTTTCAAATGAGCCTATTGGTGATGCTTGAGCCCGATTGCGGCGTGATGAACAAGACAAGAACACACTCACCTTCGCTAGTGAAAACAAGAAAATGATTACTTTGGAGGTTTCCCTATAGAGGATGGAAGCACATTTATCATTTGCTTTAGTTCTCTTTATCTATTTTAGAACTTGTTTTGCTCTACCTTTTTATCCACTTTGTAATAGCTGGCTGTGTGCGTCCTTGGATGTTGGCAGGAGGATGTTTTTCTCATCCATTATCTAAAAAGCTTAGCGCGAGCATGATTTGAAAATTTCGTCCCTGCGTGTAGCAAGGTAATATTATCGGGATTCAATTACGTAATTGGCGGCCTGTGAGGATTACACAATTCCGAAGGCATAGATAAAAATTGCACTCCTCCGTTTCAAATTGTAATTAAACTTTGACTTTTTGGTTGCGTCCATTTTGCTATGTATCGAGGCATATTGTTATCTAGATACATAGCTAAATGGATGTACCAAAAAAGTCAAAAGACTTTACAAAGAAAAGCAGGAAGAAGTAGTCGAGGGAATAGAGAATATAAACAACACGTAGTTTACACCTTGAGTTCGTTTAGTGGGAAAATTTTTGTAAGACAAGATAGTAGTAGTACTTTCGGCCAAGGAAGCGATTAGTGTTCTCAAGCTTGTTGTATTCATCTATGAAGAAAATAGCGGCGAAAGTTATCCGCTTTTCCACTACTGTAGCGAGAAAATTGACGAGGCGACAGGATAATCGTTGATATCTTTCTTTGTTGGATGGAAATCAGAGTAAGCTTGGTGCTGTGAACGAGAGGATCACAAACCGGGTAAAGGAGGAGGGTTTGCGTTAAGTTTAAGCGAAGCGGCGTAAAGAAAATAGCCACTCTAATGGACGAGGAAGGCACGGATCACAAAATATTGCGCTCCCTCGTTCCAAATTGTAGAAGTCGCTTTTGTGACTTTTTGGTTAAATCCATTTTGCTATGTATCCAGTCGAGGCAATGTTGTATCTAGATACATAGCTAAAATGGATGTACCAAAAAGTCAAAAGCGACTGTGAAACGGAGGAAGTAGTTCAGGCAATAGAAGAATATAAAACAAAGCGTAGTTTTAGCGGATTTGTTTGAGTGAGGAGAAAAATTTTTGTAAGACAAGATAGTAGTAATTTCTCAGCGAGGAAGCCAATTGGAAGCACATTTATCATTTGCTTTAGTTCTCTTTATACATTTTTAGAGACTTGTTTTTTGCTCTACCTTTTATCACTTACTTGTAAAAATTGGTACATTGTACACGGATCGGATGTAAGCCCAGGATGTTTTCTCATCCATTATCTAAAAAAAGATTAAGTAGCCGAGCAATTTAGAAAATTTGAGTCACACGGAGTAAATAAGGCCCTAATATTATCTGATTCAATTACATTAATAAAATATGAGGACTACACAATGCGAGCCCCTGAGATCACAAAATTTGCACTCACTAAGTTCCAAATTGTAATTAAGCTTTGACTTTTTTGGGTTAGTCCATTTTGCTATGTATCGAGGCATATTATTTGTAATAGATACATAGCTAAATGGATAATACCAAGAATCAAACGCTGAAAACGGAAGAAGTAATTCGGCAATAGAGGAATATAAACAGCACAGCCGAAAGTTTAGCAGGTTGTTTGTGGAAAGTGCATGAGGCGAATGGTATTGCCAGCCAGGAAGCGTTAGTGTTGTCAAGCTTTTTGTATTCATCTATGAAGAAAATGGCGGCGAAATTATCACCCTTTCCTCACTTCACGCGTCGAAAAATTCGAGGACGCGACAGGATGTAATCGCGTTGATGCACCAGCTTTGTTGGATGGAAAATCAGCGAAGTAGCCGTCGCTGAGCGAAGAGGGTCCCAAACACGAGGTAAGAGGAGGAGGGTTCGCGCTGAGCTGGCGAACGATTAGTAAAATAGCCACTCCTAGTGAATGAGATGCCACGAGATCACAAAATTGCACTCCCCTCGTTTCCAAATTGTGTAAAGTAAGCTTTGACTTTTTGGTTAGATCCATTTTGCTATGTATCCGAGGCATATTATTGTATCTAGATACATAGCTAAATGGATGTACCAAAAAGTCAAGCGACTTACACAGGCGGAGGAAGTAGTTGAGAATAGAAGAATATAAACAAGCGTAGTTTGCTTAGCGGTTAGTTTAGCGAGGAAAATTTTTGTAAGACAAAGGGTATAGTAGTAGTACTCAAATGAGCCGAAGTTGAGTGTTCTCGATCGCGTGTATTCATACTATGAAGAAAATAGCGGCGAGAATTATCACCTTTCCTCACCGTGGTAGCGTGAGAAAAATTAGAGGCTGACCTTACGATCGTAGCGTTGATGCACCAACATTTGGATGGAAATCAGCGAGAGTATCCATGTAGAGGCTAATATTGTCGTTTCAGATTCTGCAATAGGCGGTCTATTGGGAGTACGCGTAACCCGCAGTCACGAGAACACAAAATAAATTAAATGTAGTTTGAGGGGTAGAATGAGAAAATTATAGACAAAGCTGCGGTTTAGTAACATTTCATTTAATAGGGCTGATCATTGTTCTTGAGCATGTATGATATTTATCTATAAAAAGAAAATAAGGAGTAGTAGTTGCGGTCTCCTAAAACAAAAGCACCTACAAAAGGTAACTTGCAGCATTAGTACTGTAGGCGGTGTCCCGAGTTAGACATGTACAGCTCAATACATCCATCTGAGGATCACGATTCTCACGGTTCAATTACTGCCATTAAGTGTAGCGAGGTAGGCGAGAGCACGGTAAACTGTTCTTACTGTCTTGCTTCATCTTGTTTTGACTGCGCTTCTCTCGCGAGGATACTATTAAACAAGCGAGCGAGGCTCACCGAGCGCTGAGATCACCAGGGAGTTCGAATAGTGGAGTATAGCAGAAACTATAGTTTAGAGTGGCTGTTCATTTTAATGTGCACATTTTTGCTGACGACGCGTGTCTTCGAGCGGGAATGCAGCGGTACTCCTGCGCAGTCTGCGTGTTTACTTGAGCACGCATATTTCATACATATAAAGAAATAGCGTGCGTGGATAACAACAACGGCCTGTAGTTCTATATAGTACTTGATCGGGCAGCTGGTAGCGGTGAGGGTGTCAGAGTTGCGTGTATGTACAACTCAATTATATCCATATTATGAGGATAAAATTATAGTTCAATTACATGTACGTAATAAGAGCGATATGTGAGGACTAGTCGACTTTTGTTTAAGCACGTGCTTGCTATGCATCTTGTTTTCGGCTTATTCTACCATCTCGCGTCTGAGAATACTATATATTAAACACAAGCGAAGGATGCTTGAGCGCCTGAGATCGCGGAAGAAACAAAAAGGTAGTTGAGATAATATGGAATCCTAACAAAAGCTGTGGATTCGCGCTTGATGAAAGCGCAGAACAAGATTGATGGGCTAGATATCAAACCCTAGAATGGCTAGGCGGCTCGGTGGAGGAAAAGCAGCGGATCGAGGAGAATTACCATTTGGCGCGAAGCGGTTGGCGTCGGCTTGAACGCTAGGCGCGCGGATCGTCGGCGTGATGTGGCGAGTACGATTAAAGGCGGTGAAACCCTAGAGTCGCCTGTGAGGAGCGTGGCTAGGGAACCAAACGCCGCGATCGAAATGTAGATACTTTGCGCATGACGAAGCCGGGTAAAATTTTTGAGTTTTGTAAAGGCTCGTGGCGTAAAATTGTAGCGAAAAATTGGTAGGCTGAAGTAAAAGCGTACTCCCTCAGGGATGGTTAGAAGTCGTTTAGGACGGCGATTCTCCCAAAACATAACTTTTGACCGTTTATTATTATTATTATAAAAATATTTATGGAGATGTGATATGTATACTTTTATCAAAAGTATTTTTAAGACAAATCTATATATAATTTTTTACATTTACAAACTCAACAACTTAAAAGTTATTGATGATTTATATTCCGATGTTTTGACCAAACCTTGTCCAAAAGCGACTTCTAATACCATCCCAGAGTATATATAAAATTCGTTAGGCGATTTTGGCTGATTGAATAGTATTATTTCTATGAAGGGAAGCCACTTCAGCTACCGGTGGCGCGTGAATGAGGCGTCTGTCGGGAGTCATGGTACACACCGTGGAGAGTGCCGTCTGTCGGTCTACTACGCGTGTTTGCTCTCCTCTATATGCATTCGCCTCATGATTCATTCCATCTCTCGCTCTCTTCCATCCTTCTTTCCGGTGAGCTCCGACCGCGATGTCACCAGGTCTCTCCTTTGGCGAATTAGATGGGAGGTGGACGGCGAGGAATAGGCTTCAATGGGATCGGATGGTGAGCTCGGCGGGTTCCGCTCATCGGTTGTCCGGGCTGCGGTCTTGCTTTCGGGTGGTGGAGCGCGGACCAGAAGGATATGGTGATAACGCGGACGACTCTACTTCAAATTGTGCTAGGAAGTAGGTGAGTATTTCGATTCTGCCAGGTGGCGATGTTGTCGGGCCTCCCTGCCACTAGTTTGCACTAATTTGTGTGCACTTTGTTTTCAGTACCTAATAGCGGTTGTCATTACTACCGATTTGAAAAGGAATACCGAGGTCTTGAAGGATCTTGGCATCATAAAATTTGTGCGCCCTTGGTGGAAAAGAAGGTATTTGGATGAAGAAAAACTTCGATTAAGGCGGTCCAAGTGGTGACACCAAGAAGAAAAGAAAAACTTGGAGGCAGAATCTTTGGAGGACTTGATGAGGAAGGCGAACACATGTATTATTACAGCCTGCTTTATGCGGTATTTGTCATTGGATGTGTTGGGTGTATGCTTTTGTAAAGCATGTAATGCCGATGCAATGTTATTATTGTGGTAATTTCGCGGAGCACAGCAGCAGTCGATTGCAGTGCAATGCATGTGCTTGGTGTCCAGATGCGCACTTTTGTGAGAAGTCAAGCTGAGTGGAGTGGATCCACACACGTGCTTTAATAGGGATGATCAAATATCCAGATTTGACGCGTTGTGTAAAAAGCATTAGTGATACTCCCTCCGTTCCATCAAACACGTAATTTTTGACGCTTTTTCAAATATCTAATTTGACTATTTGCCTTCGTCTTGCTCAACATATTATGTGTAAATTCCAAAATAAATTAGCTATTGTTGCCGTATCTTTAATGATCTAATAAGAAGTCATAACAAAATTGATATGTTACTTTATACATTATTATTCAAATAAAAGCGAATGGTCAAATTAGATTTTTGAAAGATCATGCGTGTTTGGTTAGGCGGAGAGAGTACTCTCTGTTTGCGGCATTGCGTGGAGTTCCGCAACTTCATCTGATCTACTGAACCGCAGCGATACTTTAGCGGCGTGAGTAATCAAAGCGACTACTGTCTTTGCGTCTACTCTACGGCGTCGTCGCCACCTCTACGCAGCTGCGCGGTGGAGCGCCGAAGACCCACTTCAGCGCCCGGCTGCATCTATCTAAATTAAATTACGCCGTCGCCCGTCGCCCGCTATAAAGCAGCACTTCGCAGCGTCAGCCTTCCATGCGTGCACCACCACTGCGCGCGCGCAGCCAGCGCATCCAGCGTCGATCCACCGCCCAGCGCACCTTGCGGCGGCTCCGCGAAGATACTTTGCATTGTAGTTTGCCATCACAGCGTCAGCCAAGGAAGGCTGAGAAAGTCCCATGCGGCGGCCTCACCGTCGCGCGCCCGCACCTGCGCGGTCGCATGAGCGAGGTGTCGCGGCGGCGCCGCTGGTAGACGACGCACATCTTTAGGCGCGTCCAGCGAGAGCGAGGAATGGCGTACCCACCGTCACGCAATCTACGCCATGCGTCTTCGGCAGCGAGGAGAGCATGCTTGGGCGAGCGCAGCATGCGCCTGACCGTGCGATGGCAGCGGCCACGTCAGCGCGCTTCGGCTTATGCTGTAGCGGCGCGCCCGCTGCGTCGCGAGGGCATGAAGACTTCGCTTACCGTGCGTACTGCGCCCTTGCTCTCTCACCAGGATGAACAACGGCTGCCCGTGGCGAAGCGACCTTTGCGCAGGTGTTGCGTGATCCGAGAAAGCGGTCGCGGTGGCCACGCGGCGGCGTGGGGCACCGATAGCGTACCGCCTCAGCGCGCGAGGCAATAGTGATGTGTGTTGAGCGGCAGCCGATGGTGGCGCCGTATCCGGGCCCTCTGGTTTCTCCGTTGTCCCCTCGCTTTGGCCAACCATCCGTGCCCTCGCTAACACGGGCATCTTCGATCAGGCGCGCGGCTGCTAATGGGCGACATTGCCGGATGGTCGAGTCGGAGCGTGGAAGTCAACGCGGGGAGTGTACCGGCACTTGTGGCGGTCGCGTGTGATCGGCCATGAGTCTACTTTGTTCTTCGTTGATGGCTTGTGGGCATGAGTGTACTTCTCTTCCAATGCGAGGGGGAGTTGCTCGCTCATGCGCAGTGACGCCAGCTAGATATAACAAATTTTGGTAGCTTTTTGGAAGTGTGCACGCGTCGTAGGTGATGCATATATGGTGTGCATATGTTCGATCCTTACCTAGCAAAGTGATGTTCAAGAAACGTAGATCCGATGGAACGAAGACTCGAGATGTTTTAATTAGTTGTAATATAATCCGTGTGTTATAATGCTCACACTTCGCTGTTTGACCACACCATTATTAATTCGCCACGCCAGCCCATGGTCGCCGCGAGCACCCCGGCCGGCATGGCTATAGTTAGCCGCCTCCCGGGCTGAACTCTCTCCCTTCTTTCTTATCTTGCCACCTCGAGGCTCGCTCGCCTGAAGGCGGTGTCTCCTCGTTAGTCGCTGAGGTCACCTTTGAACGTGTCGTGTTCCGGTTCACGGCCCGCCGACGCGTTCGGAGCTAGCGCTCACCACGACGGCAATAACCCTCTCGCGTCCGCCCGCCTCGACGAAGCTAATTTCGAAACCGTTACGCCGCACTTCCTAATGCCTCCATCCGAATCCATGTAACCTCGGCCTGTCCTGATCCGCCGGAGAGTCGCCCTCGCCCGCTGAGCGCCCCCTCGGGCTAACGCCGTAAGGCCTCGAAGCTCGCGGTAGGGCGAGCCCATTCAAACCCGCTCATCCGATAGCATAGATAGGAACGCTTAGGTTCTCGGGGGATCATGGTGTTCATCCTCCCCGTCGCTAGAGACATCGGTGCCGTTATGATGGACTTCTCCTCAAGGGGTGATTCAACCGCTGGTTTTCTAAGACGAGGGAACAAGTAGGAACGAAATGATAGAAAAAAGATTGACACGCATCATATTAATTAAACCGATACAAGGAAACAAGATAACCCAAATTAACTAAAGATAAAGAGATTGCCATGCAATAGATTAACCAACAACCGATTCCTTAGCAAATTAACCACACACATCATTGTATCTTACACACATCCACACAAATTAGACAATAGATAAATTAACATTAAAAAGAAGAAGAGAACCTAGGCCGCCTTCTTGGCCTTCTTCTTGGCCGCTCGCTTGCCGGCTTCCCCGGCGGCCGCCTTCTCCCCGCCTCCTCCGCCCGGTATCCCCAAGGGCGAGGGTATCGGCCGAGATTCGACCGGAGGGCGAGAAGCTGGCCCTCCTCCTCGGTGATTCACCTTTGGCTTTGCCAACATCATTGGCCGTGCCGTTCAAATTTGGTGAGGGCGGGCGCGGAGAGGCGCCCACAAATAACTTCATCTCCTCCCGTGGCGCTATGTCGACGATCGTGGGCGGCGAAGTCCGCTTTTCCCGTGAGAGGGGCAAAAAGAGAAGTTAGTGTTGATAACGGGAGGGGGGAGGGCGGTATAATGTGGCGTTTCCAAAACACGTTGCTCGAAAAACGTAACCGCGAGCATATGCGCCCAATGGCCGTCTCCTCGGCACTCAACGGCGCATCGTATTTTCAAAAAGCACAATTGTTTGTTTTGACGCTAATTATTGTTTGTTTTTGACAAATTTTACATTGAAGCGAAAGTTAAGATTCAAATCAAATTTTATAATATATATATTGTTATATATACAAACAAAAAAAATGTAACATATATTAAAAATGATTAAAAAGAGGAAGCGGGTCAGCTGGGTTAGTCCTCCTAAATGTCGCCGCCGCCCTCCTCCTCCTCGCCGGCGTGTCCTTCTTGGCCAAGGCCTTGAGGACGATCGGCCATCTCTCTTCCACCTTGGGGCGAGTGGTTGATCTTTTTCATCCGTAGGTGGATCCACCCTGAAGAAGACCGCGGCGGCCCGCGGCTCCTACTCGGCTTCATGAAGGCAGGCGAGAGACGATCGAGGGTGAAACCCTCTCGATTACCTCCCGATAGTGGCGTCGACCAAAGCTCATCGGGCAATACCGCTTAGCCGAGGCAAAACCTCCATGCGGTCCCGCTTTTAGGAGAGCGGCGAGGAGTCGGTCGCCGTCTGAGTCGACCGGGGTCAGCCACGGCCGCCTCCACCAATGGATCCTTGCCCTTGCTCTCCGCCGCCTCCATCTCCCGGTGCGCTTTGTTGATCTCGAGCCTCGGAGGCAGCCATGGCGCCGATGATTGCAAAGAGAATGTGGCCGGTTTAGAGAATCGGAAAGGATGAACGCCATGCGATTAGAGTGTGTGCTTAAATAGTGAGTTAGCCATTGCTTCCACTTCCCCACGATCGAACGCGAAGGCCAACGCAAATCGCTTTTGGAATTCTAATGATCGAACGCCTGTAGTTTTAAATAGGGCTAAGGGAGCGCCTTTACCTCTAAAAACAGCTATATAGTGGAGCTTAAATAGCGGCTATAGCGAGTGGGCTTAAATTGTACTTACATGAATGTAAAATAGCGGCACCCTACCCGAAAAGGCTATAGCGGGCTATTTAAAAATGTAGTGTACAGGCTCAAGAGAACTCTAATTTTCCTTTTTAATCTCTCGTCAAAACTTGTAACTAGTCTTTTGTAACACCTCGATTTTTGGCCATTTTAAAATTCGCTAAAAATTTAAACTTTTCGATAATCGTGATTTTTGATTCGACACTTTGATGCTTCCCAAATATTTTTAACACCTCAAATCTATTTGGCAAATTTTTGGTAAGACCTAAAGTGGAGTTACACTAATAAAAGAATAGAGGAATAAGAAAATGAGAGAGAAAGAAAAGAAAAGGGAAAAGGAAAAGAAGAAGAAAGGAGAAGAGAAACCAGCCCCGCCCATCCTTCCCTTCCCTTCTCCCCCTCCTCTCTTCCTTCCCGCGGCCCTTCAACACGCCAAGGCCATTCGGCCCACCTCGCTATTCCTCCTCTCCATCACCGACCGACCCACCCCTTCTTCTTCCTTTTCGGCCGTGTCGACGACGACTGAACAGCCTCCATCGCACGGCGCCGCCGCCAGACCGCCAGCAGAGGGAGACGACCGAGGCAAAGTCAAGCACGAGCGCCGAATTTAAACCTGACGAGCAAACCGGGTTTCGGCGCCGCCATCGAGGGCGCACTAAGCCGCGGCGACGAGGCACGCCGGCCATTGCCGCCACCACGACAGGGCAAAACGATGATGACCACCGCCACAAGACGAGGCATGACGGGACTCAGACAGACTGAGCCGAGCTAGAGGTCCACGAAAGCACAACAATGGATGCCGAAAAGATCGGGTCGCCAAGAAAATATCTCGCCGGAGTCGCACGCGCGGCCGGGTTATAAATAGCCCGCCTTGATCCAATCGACCTCACCAGCATCAAGAGCTCGCCCCCGAAGCCGGAACACACGGTGCCGCGCCTCTCCCCCTCCCCTCTCCTTCCGTCCCCCATTGGGATTTTCCCAAATCCAATCCCGCCGCCGCAGAATTAGGGTTGCCCGCCGCCGCCGCCAACGTCGTCGAAAGCCCCAATTAAGTGGTTCTCTGACGCCCCCTAGCCCTTCCCCAATGTTCTCGCCGCAGTTTTTTGATTCCGAGCATAGTACGGCGCCAACGCCATCGCCGGGCCGCCGAGGGGCCGCCGGCCACGCCACCGCCGGGGAGCCGCCGAGCCCCACCACCCTAATGCCCTCCACCGTGACCGCCGAAGGCGTGGCGACCCTGAGCCCCTCGCGCAGCTATGGGGCATGGGGAAGCCCATTCCGGCCGAGACGCCGACGGAGCGCCTGTCGGCACGACGGACGGGCGGCGCCCGACCCGCCAAGCCACCGTAACGGCCGATCGGGTGCCAACCGATGACGACACGCCGCCCACCCATTACGCCACCGCCCTCCTCTCTCCGCTATCGCCATCGGCCAGCTGCACCCAATCGGGTCGGCCACCGATGGACGAGTACAAAGAGAAAACAGAGTTTCGACCTACGCCAAGTATGCTTGTGGGGTGGTAGACTAGGACCACTAGACGCCAGCGCGCATCGATAAATAAAGTGCCACAAAGACCTCTATGCCTACCTAATGTTGTGTAATAAGATTGTGACCCCGCCACTTATGTAAGACCTATTTATCCTATCAATAAAGTCCCTGACCTTTTAAATAAATCAGGTCCACTCTTAGTTTTAGCAACGTATTAGCCGTGATCCCGGCACCAATACGTAAGGTTAAGGACCCATTAAAGTGGGGACTCGACTGTGAGTGGTATCGAGCCGAAGCTTGACCGTAGGATGAAACTCTAGGTCCCGGACACAACACAAAAGATACACACACATCCCGATTGTCCTCGCATTTCATATGCAAAAATAAGTCTAACTTGTGGAAGTGTTTTTGCCGTATGGAAGGACCCATTGATAATGACCTGGAACAATCAAACCGCATTGCCGAGGAAGGATTTCCCCGCCTCTTATGGGAGACACCAAACGGGGCTGGGATACACCGAGCCTCCCCAAGATATTTCATACAATATGAGGATGCGGGAGTGTGAAGGTGCGAAGTGCGTAACGCACATCAAGGAACATCCCGACTTCTCTCGCAGTCCATGCGAGATGGTACACCATGATTGGTCGAGGCCATGGGACACCACCCAAAAGTGGCACGATTGTGCATTGGCGTATCATCAAGATCTTCGAGGAAGACATAGAGTACACACCGGGCGAAGTATCTACCGCACTGCACCAAACCACCCCAACCGGGCGCAACAAGGTACGCGAATTGATGAAGATCGACCCAGAGTATTGAGTACAGCAAGGTGTTCACCGTGAAACCTACACAACCCGACACCTTGTGTGAAGATCAAGAACAAGAGATCCAAGCCCGCAGATTCGCTCTAGAGAAACAAGCCAAGGCGCATAAGATGACCATGGAAGCGCATAAGATCGCTAGAGAGCGGGAGTGGTGCGCATGTGAGTTGAGGAAGACCCAGCCAAAGAATCGCACGACTCAAGCGAAGCAAGAGGACATACACCAGAGAAGAATTTCAGCAAATGCCGCTAGTGAAGTGCCACCTTATGACCCCCAACAATGTACCTCATTATGGCCTAAATGGATACGCACCGGGCGAGTCTATGATCGATTCCGAAACAATTGAAACCGAGGAATTGCCGCAAAACAACTTCCAACAGAAGCGGACCATCCCTTGCCCATGACAAGGGTATTTTGTGCCAAAGACAACAAATGGGCTGTGAGAAGTGGAACCTCCAAAAGCTACAGCTTGTAAAATAAATAAGAGTAGCTCAGCAAAGCGCCGCTTTAGGGGCGTAATGAGCGTAGTTCAAGATCAATGTTCAGGAGTTGGATGTGGATTTCAAAGTAGCATCTAAATGGTTATTATGTATGATGCGCATGTATCATGCGAAGAACTATGAGGATGTGTTGAATGTTTGATGTTTTTAATAAATTGCATTTGAGTTTTGCCTTCTTGATCCGCGAACACCGCCTTTATTCACATTGCTATCACAAAGAACTGATGGAAAGAAGGTCTAGCAGATCCGCGGAACGCCGCGAAAAGAGCCGGCCATGGACCGCAATGGGAGAGGCGAAGAACCTCCAAGAAATAGGCGAATAGGGCAGCAACCCGTAAAACAATAGGGGCAATGAAGAAAGACCAGCAGAAGAGGAAGTTAATCGTGGGGAAAATGAACACCTACCACCACCTCCACCCAACCTAGCAGTAGTGATGGACCCATGCACACAATTATTAGAGAGACTTGCCTTTAAGAAGAGACCGAGAACGGAAGATTAGGGGCATTTATGAGATTACGCCCACCCACCTTCGAGGATGTTGGGGACGATCCTTTGTCCGCAGATGAATGGATACGCCCATCACCAAGAAGTTGGATGCGCTTGGAGCAACCCCAAATGAAAGAGTCATACTAACCACTCCATCAACTTGCCGGAGCCGCAAGTGAATGGTGGGACAACCATCGTGAAGCCTCGTGGAGATCCGTAGGAGCCTATTACTTGGGATGAGTTTATAGAAGAATTGCCGCTACCACATTCCCGAGGGGATCATACATAGTAAAGTTTAAAGCGAAGGAATTTCGCAACATCCATCGTATGCCATGATCGCCCCACAAGACATCCAGAATTCATGAAGCTTTGCGCCGCCACGCCAAGTGAGGTGAATACGGAGAAAAAGAAAATGGAGTGCTTTTGGAGAGGACTCAATGCTACCCCCGAGGGAACAAATAGCAGTGACACGAGTACACCAACCCTTCAATACAATGATGAACAAGACCATAATCATAGAAGAAGAAAAGATGAGGACCGAACGCGGAGAGGAAGCGCAAGATGATAGCGCAGGAGAACGCCACCCCGACGTATTTCAACGAGCCGTAACCGCACTGTAACGCACCCCCCAAGATTCCCACCCACTACGCAGCTTCGAAAGCACCGTGAAGTCAACAAACCCAAAGCCAAGAACAACAACTACCGCACCAGCCCTAACTTACACAACAACAGTCCCACAAGAACATCAATTTCCGCAACAACAACGCCAAAGAATAAAGAACTTTGACAAGGGCGTAAACAGCCTAGGACAAGAAACCGTTATGGATGCCGCCAACCCGGCACCGCGACGCAGCCTGCCCAAATCGAACCATAGTAATGCCCGCGCCCTCGCTTGCCGCCAAGAATCAGACCGCCCAAGCTTCGAATAAATCGCAATATCCCTTAGAGCTCCAAATAAGACTAAAAAGGACCGCCTCGAGCTTTGGTCAAGGCAGAGTAAACCATGTGAATGCAAAGACGCATGCATAAAGACCGATGCCGCGGTACCGGTGAGTTTATAGCAAACTCTACTACCGCAAACCGCTATTTGACTCGGGCGCCGCATTCGCTTATTTCCGATCGTTTTGCCGAAATAAGTTGAGAACGGTGTTGTTACCCACCCCCTTTTAATTCGCACCCTGGAGTCAGAATGAAATGCTCACTACAATGTCCTCGAAAGTGAGAATTATGATCCGAGGAATAGAGTTTAGAGCAGATTTGGTAGTCCTAAAGACTGGACGGATTGATATAATACTAGGAATGGATTGGCTACAAGAACATCATGGGAACATATCATGCAAAGACAGAGTAGTCACGTTGACCAATCACCTAGGAAAGACTATAACGCCGCCCACAAGTGCCCAAGTTGACCCCAAAGTAAAGATACAATGTACAAGCCACCACGTAGAGGACGCACTCCATAGTAAGAGAATATCCGATGTATTTCCGTAAGAGCTACCCGAATGCCACCTTACGTAGACTTGGAATTCATTATAGACTTAATACGTGGATAGCCCCAATAGCCAAGAGACCATATCGATGGCATCAAATGAGTTAATAGAATTAAAGAAACAGCTAAGGGAATTGCAGGATAAGGATACATTAGACCCAAACCATCACCCCCGGGATCGCCAAGTACTATTTGTTAAAAGAAAGATGGCAGCCAACGATGTGCATTGACTACGATCCTTAAATGAAGTCACCATCAAGAATAAGTACCCTCTTCCAAGGATAGACGATCTATTTGATCAACTAAAAGGAGCCCAAGATTTCTCCAAAATAGATCTCGATCAGGCTACTACCAACTCAAGATCCCACCGTTGATATTCAAGACAAAGATTTGTGACCCGCTATGGACAAGATGAGTTCACGGTTATGCCCCTTTGATTGACAAATGCTCCCCGCCTATTTCATGAACCTAATGAACAAGGTATTTATGGAGGAGTTAGATAAGTTTGTCGTAGTATTCATTGATGACATACTTATTTACTCAAAGAGCGTCGAAGAACATGAACAAAGACTCGAGAATAATCTTAAGCAAGTTAAGAGATCACCACTATATGCCAAATTCAGCAAGTGCGAAGTTTTGTTACAAGAAGTTGCCTTCCTAGGCCACGCCATCACCATTACGTAATGAGTAAAAGTAGACCCCGAGAAAATAAGAGCAAGAATAGAATGGCAAAGAACCCACCAATGTCACGTAAATAAGGAGCTTCTTAGGATTAGCAGGATACTACCGAAGGTTCATCGGCGATTCTCCAAGATTGCTAGACCCATGACCGCACTAACACGTAAAGGAAAAGAATTTCTATGGACGTAAGCCCCGCAAGAGGAGCTTCCAAGAGTTGAAGACAAAGCTTACCCGCGCCCCCTTACTCACCTTACCGATATACATAAAGATTTCGTGGTGTATTGTGACGATCCCGACGCTGACTAGGATGTGTTCTAATGCAAGAAGGGAAAGTTGTGGCATACGCCCGCATTAAACCAAGAAGCATGAAGAGAATTACCCAACACACGACTTGGAACTAGCAAAAAGTGGTACACGCCCTCAAGATATGGAGACACTACCTCATCGGGAACAAGTGTGAGATATTCACGCATCATAAGAGCTTGAAGTATATATTCACTGCATTGCATTAAATCTAAGGCAAAGAAGATGGTTAGAGTTAATAAAAGACTATGATCTAAGTATACAAGATCACCCCGAAAAGCCAACTCCATAGCCGACGACCGAGTAGGAAGACCCACCGAAGACACGAGAAGACCTCCGTAGTAATCCCGAATTGGCCCAAGAAGTAGGCAAGCTAAACCTACTCATCTGAGAACAAGGGACGCTGGACACACTAAGCCGCATAACCTACCTTAGAACTTCGATTAAGACACCAAGACAAAGATGATTTAAAACTCAAAGATTGAAGAAGTTGGTCACCCTCAAGGAAAAGGAAATGTCAGAATTTCGAATAGATGAAGAGGGAAAGCTATGGTTTAAAAATCGTGATTCGTGTGTACCAAGGAAGGAAATCTCGGAGATTTAATATTAGAAGAAGCACACGACACCCCCGCACTCCATCCACCCCCGAGCAACTAAGATGTACATGGACCCGGGCGTAAATATTGGTGGAAAGGCATGAAAGGTATATCGCTAACTTCTCAGAGCGATGTGACCCGTCGAGAATCAACGCTTAACATCATCGACCGCGTGATTGCTACAACCGCTACACATACCGTAATGGAAATGGGAGGAGATAAGTATGGATTTCATAGTAGGACTCCCAAGGACCTCTAATGGCAACGCATTCCATATGGGTAATTGTGGACCGACTAAAAAAAAAGTAGCACACTTCATCCCCCGTGAAGACCACACCTGTGCTCACCAAATTTTGCGAGGCTATACATCGACGAAATCCTTAGGCTACACCTGAGTCCCTAGTAGAATAGTGACGCATGTAGGCTCTCTAGCTCACCTCAAGATTTTGGAGGAGGTTACACGAAGCTTTGAAGACACACCTAGATTACAAAGACGCATACCATCCACGCATGCATCGGACGTATTTAACGAGTGAACCAAATCCTAGAAGACATGCCGAGGGCACGCTGCATTACTACCCTACGGAAAGGACCGGGAGAAGAGTCTATCATTTGCCGAATTCTCCTACAATAACAGCCTACCAAGCCGCCTAAAGATGTCCCCGCTCAAGCACTATACGGGCGAAAGTGCGTAACGCCCTTAATGTGGTCAAGTTGGAGAGCGCACGTTGTTTGGACCCGACATTATACAAGAAGCGTAAGACAAGGTGGCCATGATCCGCGAGAACCTGAAGGGCAAAGACAGAGCCGACGTAAGAGCTATGCCGACCGTAGAAGAAAAGAGTTAGAATTCCAAGTAGGGGACCACGCCTACCTAAAAGTGTCACCTCTGGGAACCGACGCTTCCAAGTGAAAGGAAAG
The DNA here is from genome assembly GCA_015847255.1 of Hyparrhenia diplandra. NCBI lineage: Eukaryota > Viridiplantae > Streptophyta > Magnoliopsida > Poales > Poaceae > Hyparrhenia > Hyparrhenia diplandra. The sequence goes on from JADLZK010002544.1 coordinate 26,481, forward strand.
CTAGCCCCAAGATACATCGGACCGCTTGAGATCACAGAGAGAATCGAAAAGTAGCATATCGCCTACGCTACCCCTGCATTGGAAGAAGTCCACAACGTGTTCCACGTATCACGCTTAAAGACGGTTTGCGAAGTCCCCTCAAGAGCATCTCCGCTAGAAATAGTAGACCTTCATCCGCACTCCGCAAGATCAAGAGAGACCAATCAAAATCTTAGACGAGCAAAGAAGACGCATTACCTAAGGACAACAAGCTAGATTTTGCCGAGTCCAATGGAGCAATCACACGTAAGCAAAAGCCACATGGGAAAGGGAAGAAAGTTTGAAAAAGGAGTTCACATACCTATTTGAGGAGCAAAGGCAAATTCGAGGACTAAATTCTCTTTAAGGGGGTAGGTTTGTAACACCCCGATTTTTGGCCATTTTTAAAATTCTCTAAAAATTTAAACTTTTCGATAATCGTATTTTTGATTCGACACTTTGATGCTTCCCAAATATTTTTAACACCTCAAATCTATTTGGCAAATTTTGGTAAGACCTAAAGTGGAGTTACACTAATAAAAGAATAGAGGAATAAGAAAATGAGAGAGAAAGAAAAGAAAAGGGAAAAGGAAAAGAAGAAGAAAGGAGAAGAGAAACCAGCCCCGCCCATCCTTCCCTTCCCTTCTCCCCCTCCCTCTTTCCCTTCCCGCATGGGCCGGGCCCAACACGCCAGCCATTCGCCCACCTCGCCCTTCCTCCTCTCCATCACCGACGCCCGACCCACCCCCCTTTCTTTCCTCCGCCGTGTCGACGACGACCTCCGAACAGCCCCGTCAAGACGGTTGCCGCCGCCGCATCGCCGCAGAGAGGGAGACGACCGAGGCACGCCAAGCACGAGCCGAGCGAAACCGACGAGCACGAAAGCAAATGGCTCGGATGTCGCCATCGAGGCGCACAGCCGCCGGGCGATCGAGGCACGCGGCCATTGCCGGCCACCACGATGGGGCAAAAACGACGACGACCACCTGGCCAAGACGAGGCATGATGGGACTAGACGGACGGAGCCGAGCCGAGGTCCACGAAAGCACAAAGAATGGATGCCGGAAAAGATCGGGCTCGCGAGAAAATATCTCGGCCGAGCCGCCGCGGCGCGGCTATAAATAGCCCGCCCCGGTGATCCACTCCGACCGACCGAGCATCAAGAGCTTCGGGCCACCGGCCGAAACACAAAGGCTCATGCCTCCTCTCCCCTCCCCCCTCTCCCGTCCCTCCCAATCGGGATTTTCCCCAAATCCAACCCGCCGCCGCAGAATTAGGTTGCCCGCCGTCGCGGGCCAACGCCGCCGAAAGCCTCATTAAGTGGTTCGCACGCCCTTCAGCCCTTCCCCAATGTTCTCGCCACGCTTTTGATTCCGAGCACGCTGGGTCAACGCCATCGCCGCCGCCGAGGGCCGCCACGCCACCGTCGTGGGAGCCGCCGAGCCCCACCACCCCGATGCCCTCCACCGTGACCGTGAAGGTGTGGCGACCTCCGCAGCCCTCAAGCGGGCGAGCTATGGGGCATGGGAAGCCCATTTCGGGCGAGACGCCGCGAAGCGCCGCCGGCCGGCACAACGGACGGGCCGCGCCCCGACTGGGCCAAGCCACCGTGAACGGGCGCCGACCGGGTGCCAACCGTGATGACGACACGCCGCCCACCGCTACGCCACCGCCCTCCTCTCCGTTATCGCCACGCGGCCAGGCCGACCCAATCGGGTCGGGCCACCGATGGACGAGTACAAGAGAAAACAGAGTGGAAAATGCTAGGTCTACCCGAGATTGTGTACCCCTAATGCTATAAGTACCAATCCGCACTTTAAAATTCCAGGAAAAATATGTAAATAATCTAGATCATGTGGAGATAATTGTCATGATTTTTATTATATTTTCACATTAATAAAATAATGACCTAAAAATCCCACCATGTTTATTAACTGAATTAAACTTCTAAAAATCATAACTTCCGAACCGTAACTCCAAATTGGGTCAAACCACTTCTATTATTTTTCTAAATTCGAAGTTTTATCCATTGCTACTGGGTTTTATATATTATCACATGGTCTGTTTTATCGCTATGCAATTGCCTTATTAATTTATTGTAATCGCCGCCGCACGCGAGAGTAGCCGATTTTAAGACCTCAACCAGAACTAGACGATCCCGACCACGCTCCGAGCCGGAAGACTACTGCAGAACCAAGGCAAGTCCTTACCCCCTAATAATCTTGACCTAATTAATTAATCCAACCCTATGAGATGATGATCATGGTTTATCTTGCTTATGCTATGTGAATGATATGATGAATGATGTTATAACAATATGACTAAGTATGAGATCAATATAACTTAAATAATAATATGAACCTCCCAACAAAAGGTGAGTGGTGATAGTCTACATGGAGGTAGACTAGTCACAATCGGGATGAATCCCGCTGAGAGATGCTCGCTTCCCTAAGGACCGGTTCATAGACCATCCCCTAGTACGATATTCGCATGTGCCCACACGCCGAGATGGGACGACCGATCTCACACCCCGCTAGGTCAAAGTATAGTTTCTAACCTAGGAGGCCGGTGAAGGCAAGCGGCCCATCAGAGCAGACGTGGGGAGAGTGGCCCCATGGTCCCGCTGGTGTGGATGCCGAAAGTGATCTTCCACGAAGTGTGTGGGCGCTAAAGGGCGCAGTTGCTAGAGGCACATATTTATGAATATGATTATGTGGTGTGTATTGAAGCCACATGGGCGTGGTGTGTATTGAAGCCACGCCGGATTTTAGTGTGTATTGAAGCTACGCCTAAGATGATGCGCCATCCTTCCAATCCCCGAGAAACCGTGGTGGGAACTATATGGAAACCTAGGATGGCTACCAAGCGGTAATGGATCTTGTTGGACTATTCTTGCCCTCACGATCACGAGGAGAGTATGTCCATCGTGGTGGGGAAAATTGTACACCCTCCGCAGAGTTATTTAAATCTATTCGAATAGCCACGCCCTGGAATGGGCAACCGCTAGGACGGATCATCTATGATTAGTTTAATCCCGCTGATACTAATCGCTTGTGTCTTGAAGTTTACCGACCATATAATCGGATCGAACTAGTAAGGGCAGTTTTAGAGACCCCGCTAGGGGCCCAAACCCTTAATAACCACCAAACCCCTGTGTTTGGACTTGCCGAGTACCTTGTACTCACCCGCTGATATTTTCGCATTCTCGCTTAGAGGAGGACTTCGCCACGATGATCGTGAGGATTTCCCCGCAGAGGATTAGACGTGATGTTTTCGGGCTTTGCTAGGACTATGATGTTGATACTAGAGTTTCGACCCACGCCAAGTATGCTTGTGGGTGTGGTAGACTAGGACCACTAGACGCCAGAAAGCGCACTCGATAAATAAAGTGCCACAAAGACCCCCTATGCCTACCTACCGTTGTGTAATAAGATTGTGACCCCGGGCCACTTATGTAAGACCTATTTATCCTATCAATAAAGCCCTAAGACCTTTTTAAATAAATCGCGGTCCACTCTTGTTTTAGCAACGTATTAGCGTGATCCCGGCACTAATACGTAAGGTTAAGGACCCATTAAAGTGGGGACCCGACATCTTTCTCCCCTCATAGTATAACTCCAAAATTGATGGTTTTTCTTTCTATTTTCTTAAAAAATCATGTCAGACGAAGCGATTGTATTATTATTACTTCTATTACTATTTGTCATGTTTCATCGATAACATTTAAAATTTGAATTTCAAATTACAACTTCAAATAACATTTTTGAGTATCTAATGATTTCAGCAGAAGAAGTCATGAACATATAAAAGTTGTACAACTTCTTATGATGCACACCTTTTACACGGGTCATCTTCACCTGACGACATCATGGTAACATTGTTCACAAGATTTACACATCCACATAGAGTTTATATGAAACTACGAGAGACATCTCTAAGATTTGTGAACAATGTCTAACACTATGTCGGATAGGGAAACAACCAAATTAAAATGTAGATCTTGCAGTTCTGGAACATAATAACTCTCTAGTTGAAAACTTTTTGGTTTGACGTTACCTTGTAAAGGAAAATCTAGGTCTCAATTTCAAAAAAAAAAATGGAAATTGAAATTTAAATGTTTCAAGTGACCTTGGATAGACAAACCACCACCCAAGACGATTGTATGTAGTTCTCAATTATCCATGAAACTTTGTAGTATAAAAACGTTTTGATTTGGCATCATCTTGTCATGGAGAAACATATGTAATAGTTTGAAAACATTTAGCTTAGAGCGCACATTTGGGATAGTTTCATCTCAAGAAAAGGCGTCGCCCATTTCCTTGACGCTGCTCCGGCTCAAGGGGTCATGTCCGCCGCCGACCACTACGCCGAGCGCCCGCCTGCGCTCACCTCCCCGCCACGCCCGCAGCTTCCAAAGAAGAACCCTACTTTTTCTTTTTAATATGTGGTCAAAACTTGTGACTAGTCTTTTCTCCCTCATATTAACTCTAGATGTGATGGTTTTTCTTTCTAAAATTTTGTAAAATCATGCTCTGTCAAGAGATTGTTTTCTTACTTCTATTATCCTTGTCATGTTTCATCGACAACATTTGAAATTTGAATTTCAAAAATTACAACTTCAAACAACATTTTTCGAAAGCATCTAATGATTTCAGCAGTAAGAAGTCATGAACATAAAAGTTGTATATATAACTTCTTAAGATGTACATATTTTATATAGTAGGTCATTTCTTCATCCGATGACGCCGCAATAACATTGTTCACAAGATTTACACATGTGTCATAGAGTTTATGAAACTAGAAGAGAGATTTCTAAGATTCGTGAACAATGTCACTATAGCACTATGTCGGATGGGGAAACAACCAAAATTAGAATTGTACGCCTTGCTAAGTTATGAAACTCTAGTTGAAAACCATTTATTTCGACATTATCTTATAAAGATAAACTATGTCTCAATTTCAAAATGTTGAGAATTGAAATTTAAATGTTTCGTGACGCCGGATAGACATACCACCAACATAACGATTGTAGTTCTCATATATCCATGAAACTTTGTAGTTTATTACAACATTTTGATTTGAGATCATCTTGTCATGAAAAACATGTAATAGTTTGAAAATATTTATCTTACGATGCAAGACCGATAGTTCGTCTATCCATTTGGCTCGACACCTCCGCCGGAGTGCACCGCCCCACGCCCTCGCACCGGGCTTCGCGACCCGCATTATTGCTGCTCACCAAGTCTTCGAGGCACAAAACATACTATAAGCGCGCCCGAGCTAGTTTCCTACCAAAAGCTCCCGCCGTGCCGCGCCATGAAAAACTTCCGCCCGACATGCTTGCAGAGATCGGCGATTCGCGGTCGCCGAGGTCTCGCCGGCTCCCACGGAAGATCCAATGGCCGGCGAGGGCGAGGGCAGCCGCGCAAGCGATCGGCGGAGGAGCCATTAGTGAACCGGCCGCACGCAGCCGCCGCTCGCCACCCCCGGTAAGATTGATCTGCTCTTATTGCGCTTATGTTCATCATGGGAGTAACGGTCCTATTACGCCTGTGGGAGACGACCGAAAGCATCTCTCGAGGGTATCATCAATGGGCTCGCCATCAATCCGACTATCGCCTCCTCCGACCGGGACTCGACGCCTACATTGATCGCACGCCAGCCGCTTGCTTAGAGAGCTCAACGCTGCGCATGGGTGCGCGTAATGTTGCTTTCAACGCATCCGCATCGAGGTGGCCGATATGCGTGCTCGCTCTCGCCGAGTCCGACGCCATGGTTGCGGATGGGGTTTTTGACAGAAATTATTTTCTTGTTTGATCAAACCGCAGCCTTTCCTCGACGCTCACGGTTTTCCTTGATTCTCGCCAAGACCGACAAACAAGACGCGGAGAACTTGCTACCGGTCGCCGGCAATGCCGCCGACGACGCTAAACGCCGTGGGCGAAACCATGGAGCTTCGTCGCAGACATCGTGGCCGCGCCGCAAGGGAGGTCGCAGCACCACGGCAAGGCGGCATGGTACGCCCTCGGCCCGGGCGGTCGCATTGTGTGCAATCCAGCCACGACCACCCTGGAGCCATGGTTCCCGATCATGGTTGTCCCGAGGAGCACGCGCCTGCCGACGACGCTCACCGGCCACGGGCCCGTGGGTCGACAGACCCCTCCCGACCTTATCCCGAGCCTCCCGCTCTAGAACTACTAGTCTCACTGGGGTAGAATAATGGGCGAAAAACCATGTTTATATATGTCGATGGTGTTTGCGATTATCATGTTATCCGGATGTAATTCATGTTATGTTCATGTTTGCGATTCTCGCGGCTATGCATGTCCCCTTGACGCTGCGCTGAACGCTACCGTGTCCGCCGGTTCAGCCGCCGCCTTCGTTAATTACGTTGTCCACGACGGCAACCCCTCTCCGACATGTCCCCGCCCTCGACGAGGTTCGTGAGTACTGTAGTGGCCGCCGCTAGACGGGCCGGCTAGACCTCATTTTTGTGAGACCGTGCACGCCGGAGTCCGGTGTGGCATGCCCAGCGTATGACGTGGTTGTCCACGCCGACGAGGCCGCTGGAGGGTCGCCTCCGCCGCTTGAACGGCAAAAGCGCCTTCGCTGTGGCAGAGTACAAGATCGGTGAATACCGTATTGGAGGCGACCGCGCATCGCCAAATCAAGGAAGTATTCGGGGTACGCATGCAGCTGGTCCGCATGCAATAGAGAGTCCTTCTCATCCTCGTCGTGCCTCGGCAGAGACGGCATCGCGACGCGATAATATGATGACACCGCGGGCTACGCCCGATGGCAGACGCGCGCGCCGCGAGCTCTCCACACGATCCGCGAAAGGATGCACCCACGCAAGGTGTAAATGTTAGAGACGCGCCTATCAAAAAGCGTTGGCATTCATTACGCCGTACTAACACGGCCATGTCATCGCAGCCTCACGGCCCGCTCCTAAAAAGCCTACGCCCCTACGCTGGGAACGCACCCGCCACCCGCAGATTATTGCCCCCGCCGCTTCTCCGACCCAACCGAGCGCCACACACGCCGTTTCACCACCCCGCCACGCCACGCCCTCGAGGTTCCATTAGAAAGCCCCCGCCGCGCTCGAGGCCTCAAGCCATGCCGCTCGCCAACCTTCCGCCGACATTCTTGTGGAGCTTGGCGATGCTCGCCGCCATGCACTCGATGATCCTATGGATGAGTCTTCAATGGGCGGCCCACCGCTCGCACCGAAAGCGGCGCGGCGGGCACCGGTGGGATGGAGCATCCCACTAGATCGGGTGCTGTGACCGGGCGTGTCGACCGCCGCGGGTCGCCATTTTACTCACGCGAGTATCGCCGCCGAAGTCTCATCACCGAGCTCGCTAAGGTCGGCAACCCGAGGCGTCCGGAAAGGTGCATGTCTCCGCTGCGGTTCGTGGAAGGTCGCGACACCATCTCGCCGCCTCCGACATGCTGAAACTAGCCGCCGACTCGGCATGTGCTCGCCCCGTATGTTCATGCTCTTTCGCTTCTACAGCGGAACGCCACCGCCATCGATGACGATACGCGTTCGAGAGGTGTTGCGGAGATCGAGCGCCGACATGGCGTGACGCCGCCGACTCGATCTAACATGAACCGCCGCGGAGCACTTCGCATGTGCATTGGAAGTGTGGCGCGATGATTTGCGGGTGCCGTGATCCGCAGGGGCAGCATTGCCCCCGCCTCCGCCCAACCGGTGCCTCGCCAGACGCCGCACAAGTGGAGATTAGAAGACAACACTTGCAGCACCCTAGCCGAATGGGAGCCGATTAGTGTGGCCGCCGCTGTGGGTGTACCGCAGCAAGAGGAGTAGGATCCGCAGCGAAAGTGAACTATGTTCTTCCCGCCGCAAGGTTGAAATAAGCACGCCGGCGATGATGCTCTCATGCAATGTATGTCTAATATATATGTGTGTCTGTTGCTCTAGCTAGATCATCTAGATCGAACGCCTTTTGCTAGCTTTTGGTTGTGTGCATGCATGGATTGGTTGATGTTCGATTGATCCTCTATAGCATGCGCTGATGAACACCGGTGAGTGGTGAGATGTTTTAATTGTTGTAATCTTGTGTTATATTTACTCTAATTCATGTGCCGCTGTGGATGTTTGATTAATTGCATCCGAAATGATGAATGAACAGAGTGACAATGGTACAAAGATATTCATGTTTTATGATGGTGTATAATTAAGATTCGTGGAACAATCACTAGCTAGCATGGATGTCGATGGGGAAACAAAGAACCAAATTGAGATTTAATTGTAGATCTTGCTAGGTTATGAAACTTTCTAGTTTAAAACTTTTTGATTTTTGGCATTATCTTGTAATGGAAAACTAGGTCTGAATTTTTAAAAAAATGGAAATTTAAATTTTTGATGACCTCCGACAAACTACCAATATAAAGATCAGAGTTCCCAAATATCCATGAAATTTTTGTGCAAAATATCACTTCTTTTGTTGTGGCTTGATTTATTAACAAATGGTATTTAAGAATGACTTAAATTTGACTCTTTTTGTACAAATTTTTTGAATAAGACGATCGGGTCAAACTTAGGGTCAAAAAAGTCAAAGGAGCTATAATTTGAAACGGAGGGGCCTTTTTATATTTGGGATCATCTTGTCATGGAGAAACATGTAACAGCTTTGAAAACATTTAGTAGATTACACATACTACACACATTGGGATAGTTTAGTATGAAGAAAGACGCAGCGCTTGTAGCGGGCCGCATGCGCTTTTTTGACGCTTGGCTCATTGTGGCGCTTTGGCGCCGCATTGCCGCCTAATTGCCGTCCGACGCTTGTGCCCGGGCTTGAAGAAAATCCTACCGTGACAAGCTAATTATAGTATTGTTGACTAGTTATTCGCTTAATGAAGCACCTACTACAACCGCTGTACTAGTAAAGTAGAAAAGTTTTACTATGCCTTCAATGTTTAGCATCCCCATTGTACGTGTCCTCATGCCCGCCGCTGGAGGGCACCAGCCATCCCACGCGGAGGTGATCGCACGGCCCGCACCAAGGATTGACGGAATGACAAAGGGGCGCACGCGGGCTCCACCGTAACTATAGCGAGGTGTGAAGCATACGCAAAGCGATTCGCGATGCAAAGGGCGCGCGGATATGATCAAAGACGCGTCACGGAATAGTCCGTAGAGTACCGTATATGTGTACCGATCATTTTTATATTGCCAAAACCTTACTTTTATGGGGACTCACGCGCTGGCCAAACGCTTCGTTCCTTGTCGAAGAAGCGCCGTTGTTGCCTCCGCTCCCAAGGCCGTCCGTCGCTACTACTTCGAGTGCACGGGCCGGCTACTCTAGAGGGCAAGAGCGAGGGCCGCCATTGTCAAAGAAGAAGGGCAAGAGGCCGGCAACACGCCAAACGCGATGGCTTGTACTCCATAATGTAGCTTGTCTTGAAATTAAAATACCCTCCGTTTCAAAAGATTTGGTTTTTGACTCATATAAACCGTGTTTGACCTCTCGCCTTATTCAACTTTTTTTTAATAAATATTACCACTTTTGTTATGACTTATTACATCACTAAAGATATTGTAATGACGTTTTTTTGTTTTATAATTTACATAAAAATTTGAATAAGACGAAAAATAAACACGCTTTATATGAGTCAAAGAATTGCAAGTATTGTGGAACTGGAGGGTAGTAGTATCAAGTAATAGGTCACTTAAACAACAATAAAAAGACTAAAACAATGGTAATCAAGTGATGACGGAAATGTAGTACGCGCTTTGAAGAAAGAAAGAAACCGAACAAATACGTTGAAGAAGCACAAATGCAGAGACCAAGTACTTTATTCAAAGTTTTCATCTCTGGTATTCCTCCGCTCCAAATTATAGTTCACTTTTGGTTTTTCTAGATACATTGGTTTTGTTATGCATCTAGTTATACATTATGCCTAGATACATACTAAAAAGAAATGGATCTAGAAAAGCCAAAGTGAACTACAATTTGGAACCGAGGGAGTACAAACTAATCCTCAAGGAATTCACCGATAAGAGTTTGAGGATCAAGGAGATCGACTACGCCAAAGGGCATGATTGCCTAAACTCCCCTCAATCCGGCTCGTCCTCCTCACGATTGGAGCCCCACTAAAAGCCGGAGCATGGATACACAAATCTCGCAGTGTTTGGGCTGACAGAGCCGCCAAACCCGCCGAAGGGCCGAAAAAACGCCGCGGCCCGATGAGCGCCGCCACCGAGGAAACGCCGCCCGAGACGCTGTAATCGGGATTCACCTTGTACACATTCGTAGAGATTACTTTGGTTGTGTGAACGCTAGTGTTGTCAATGCATTCTACGGCGAGGTCAAAACTTATAAAAACTTTTGTTCTTCGAGATGGTTAGGTTTTATTAAAATGTGGAATCGGTTATGTTTTGTAGAATTATTTATTTTTAACACCAACATATTACGCTTTTATGAAAATTAAATAATTCTACAAAATATGGCCAGCCATATTTTTAATAAAAACTAGACATCTCAAGGTGCACAAAAAAATTGGTTCACCAAAATTGGAGTTACCAAACTCTAGTTATGAATTTCCAAAAGTGACAAAAAGGTCGGATTCCTAACAATTTTTCGCTTTGATTTGAGGCCGATTCCCAAATTAAAAAAAAATGATGCCAGATTCCTAAAACAAACTTTCTTCAGTGGCCAAATTCCTAATTCTCCCAAAGTCCTATTACTCCAAACAATGTTTAACATTTCAAAATACTACTAGCACTAGCACACAAGTTACGCCCCTTTACATTAACCGTGGGACCATGGTGTTCGTGATCGAACACTCTATAGTTGCCACCTCGGATTCCCTCAAATGCTCCATATAGTGCTATGGGCGTTCTCTCTCGCAGCCTCTCGCTCTTCTTCCTTCTCCCATACTACACACCTACTAGTAGTACTCACACAATACACCGCCTTCTACATTGTGGGTCGCCTCGCCTTCGCCTTCATCTCCATCCCGGTGTGCACCTCTTTATCACATCCATGCAAACCGCAAGCTAGATATGGTTTTTCATGTGGTTTTTGAAACAAAGAAATACATGAGTTTTTTTTTTTTTTTTGTGTGGTTGCAGATCCGATCGAGTCCCGGCCGCTCGTGATCTCGACTTCATGTGGTCTCTCAAGTCTCGGCCGCCCGATTCTAGTGTTGGGTTGGGAAGGAGGCCAAGAAAATGTCGCAAGAGAAGCACATCCGCTTGGGTAGGCAACCAAGTCTAGATTCTAAAGTGCATTATCCTTCCTTTCTTGAAGTGTTTTCGAATGGATCTAAAAAGTTTTTGTGTTTGTCTTGCATATCTTTGTGACTCATGCTACCTTCTACAACCACGTAGATCTACGCTGAAATTATCAAAGGATGAGGAGGACCGATGTGCACAAAAAAAAGTGAGCATATTGTTCTCCTCTAATCGACACCACGCCCCAGGCGTAGACTCAAAACTCTTGCTTGTTTCTTGAGTTGACTTTGACGAGTGGGGCTCACGGCCGTAGGGACTATAATCTCCCGTAGGTCTCGAGCCCCCGGTCATGGCCATGGCTAGCGCTTTTAAGACCCGCTACTGAGATTATAATCCGGCCGCAAGCTCCTCGAGGGTGTCGCCGCCCCTACCGAGTCCGACCCGAGAGACGCCCATATATGTCTTCGTAGCTTAGGTCTTGCTTCCTCTTTTTGACAATGTTCGCTTGCTCTTGCTTCATCTTGTTTCAAATTTTGTTATGTCTCACGGAATACTATTAAATCACCCAAAAAGGCGTTAGCAAAACAACCTCGTTTCCTCCGTAATGTTGTTATATTATCAAAAAATTGTTCAAATTTGGAATGCTCGCTCTCCAAGAATCAGACGAACCCGTATTGCTAGTTTGTGCATTGTGGCTCAACAAACAAATTCAAATTTTGATAAGAGGCAAATTTTGGCCTTGTATTGAAACAAATTTGTCATCGAACACTCACCTCATTCTCTTCTCTCTCTTGATCGAACAGCATGTGAAATGACACCATACGTGACCCGCATAAAGACACCTACTCTACATGTGTGTTCGTGCATGTCATGATTACGATTCTACGCACTGCGGCCGGAAAAAGGAGTCTCGTAGTGTGTGCAGATGACATCGCGCTGCCCCGCACCAAGGGTGGACGTAACGACGAAGTTTTTATATTCCCAAAAAAAAAGTTTTGACCGAAACCTTTTCCAACAAATACTACGGGACTCGCTACGCCGAGAGGCAGAGCCGGCTGGCCATGGGCCCGCGGGCAACGTGAACGCTTCCGTTCCTTCGCACAAGCGCCGGATTAGTACTACTCCTAGACGAGAGGCCACCGGGGGCCCCACAATTTAAAAATACCTAAAAATGTTATAACCGACAAAACCAAAAATCTAAATTAAGTTTCGATACGCCATTAAATTTGTTTCAATTAATTCTTCAAAACAAGATATCACATGGATATATTTAGATAAAATTACAAGTGGGCCCACACAAAGGATATAAAGTATATGTATGAATGCGAGAAACTGGTGTTGTGTGGGCACTATGAGCAAGTTTTGAATTCCTAACAAATTTTCGCTTTTGAGGCCGGATTCCCAAATTCAAAAAAATGATGCCGATTCCTAAGACAAACTTTTGTCGTGGCTAAATTTACTCCAAACAAGTTACAAACTTTGCCGTGGCTAAATTAACCGCGGGGACCATGGTGTGTCCGTGATCAAACACTCTACGCTTGACACCTCGGATTCCCCATATAGTATGCTCCATATATAGTGCTATGGGCAGTTTTCTCTCGCAGTCTCTCGGCTCTTCCTTCTCCCATACTACACCTAGTACTAGTTACTTCTCACCTCTTCGTCCTGACTTTCCAAACTCATCTCAACCAAACAAGAGTAGAGAGCGGTCCGACACGTGGGTCCGCCGCCAGATTGCCGACGCCGCCGCCTCAGGAAGTCTTGGTCGCCCGATCTCTCGGGTGTTTTGGGCGGAGGCCGAAAAAAATGTCGCAAGAGAAGCACATCTTCTTGGGTAAGCACCAAATCTAGATTGTAAAGTGCATTATCCTTCCTTTTTTTTGAAGGTTTTTTTGAATGGCTCTAAAAAGGTTTGCTATCTTAGATTGTAGTACAACATTGCTCAATAATTTTGTTGTCTTATACCTTTTCCCGATTCATCCTAGGTACAAACACAAAGACCTATGCAGAGATTATAAAAGGATGGGGAGGAGGTTAAGAAAATGTCGCAAGAAAAGCACATCTTCTTCTTCGCTGGAGATCCTTTTTCCACCTCTCTTCTATTATCCTTCTTGTAGGCTATCTGCTAGCCTCGCCTCATAAGTGAGGCAAATGCTCATGCCGTGCATGCCGTGCATCCTATGCCTTAGCCCGCCTCGCTTTTGATTGGAATGTCGCCTTCATGTCGACCTTGGCCGCCGCCTCCCACTCATCCATGCTACCGAGTAATTTGAAGATAATAGATTTTGCGCTAGAGCCCGAGGTGTGGTGCGGTCCAAGTGAATAGTAGCAAAGAGTGGTTAGATATTCATTATCCCTCAAGTAACATTGACGAGAGGGGTTTCGGGCATCGTAGGACTATAATCTCCCCGTAGGTCTCGAGCCTTAATCATGCCCATGGCTAGAGCTTAAGACCCGCGCCGGAGATTATAATCCCGCCGAGGGCCGCAAGCCGCCTCGACGGTGTTGTTGTCCGTATCGAAGTCCGACAGAGGAGGGCGCCTTTCTAAACAGATGCTCCCTACTTGAATCAGATTGAACTCAGATTGCTAGTTTGTGCATTGTGGCTCAACAAACAAATTCAGCTTGATTTGTTCCGTAAAGAGGCAAATTGTGGCCTTGTGTAGTTGTGTTGAAACAAATTTGGCTTCGAACGCCACCTCATTCTCTCGATCGATCGAATGTGCATGTGAAATGACTCCATACGCGGACCCCCGATGTACAAGACACCGCTGGCTGCTAGCAGAGGCACGCACGGGGCCATGGCAACGTGAACGCCGTTCGTTCCTTCTCGCACAAGCCGGATTAGTACTACTCCTACTAGACGAGAGGCCACCGGCGGGCCCCACAATTTAAAATACCTAAAAATATTTTAACCGACAAACCAAAAATCTAAATTAAATTCGATTAATCAGAAATTTGTTTTGACCCAAACCTTTTCCAACAATATCAGATTTTTACTTGGGACTCGCGCGCCAAGCAGAGGCGTAGCTGGGCCGCCGTCAGTTAGAACGTGAACGCTTCTCGTTCCTTGTCGTAAGCGTTGGATTAAATTATAGTGAAAATTTTTTGTCTCATGGTTTCCAAGCACGCAATGTGCCACGCCGACGAAGCTACATAGAGGAGGCAAAGATGAAGCCGAACGAGAGAGAAAGAGCATACACCGCTGGGCCCCACAATTTAAAAATACCTAAAAAAATGTTATAACCGACAAAACCAAAAGTCTAAATTAAATTCGACATAATTCATTAAATTTGTTTTAATAAATTCTTCAAAACTAGATATCACATGGATATGTTTAGATAAAATTATAAGTAGGCCGCACTAATAATAGTTTTTTTTACAAGAGCACTAATAATAGTTGGTATAGAGTATTAGAGATATAAAGGAGGAATGAGTGCGGAGAGTGTCAGAAAGAAGGGTGATGACCGTGATATATAGAGGAAGTTAAAGAAATTCCTAAATTTACGTAAAAATCCAAAAATCCTAAAAATCCAGATTTCATAAGAATTGCGGCGACATGGGTCATATTTCATAAGGCATGTAATTCCGGTCATATTTCTAGCGGCACACAAATAACGGGTTAAATTTCATAATTTCTCATTAATTGTATACATGAATAGTTATATCTTG